>WBNP01000800.1:0-42220 GCA_013401095.1 Passerina amoena
TGCATGAGGGGAATGTTCAGTGAATGGCCAGCTCAGAAACTTCCAAGTAAGGGGCAGTGGAGTCACCTCTGCAAGGTGCCAGACACCCACAGGGATTCTGTGGAAACCCAGGGCACTGGGAATATTCCTCTGTCTCCTCTGGGGTGCCCCGGGGGAGCACTGACTTTGACCCTCATTCATGGAGAAAGTTTCCCAGACTTCAAGATAGACTTGAACCCACAAAAGTGTGGAATAGATTATAGAGAGCAGTGTAGGTGCATCACTTGTTTGAGAGAAATTGGAGAAATTGAGGTTTTTGGATTTTTAGTGTGTTGTGGATAGGAGCAAGATGGAGGGCACAGGGTGTTGTCCTGAGTTTCTTCTTCATGCTGCTTCTTCCTCCTTCTCCATGGGTTTGGGTGGCATTTTGTAATTAGGCAGAAAAGTCTGCATTGGGGGCTCTGTGGGATCAGTTATTGGGTTAAAAGGGGAAATAATCCAGGTGTCAGTTCTTAACTGGGTAGTTTAGTCTTAAAAGACCTTGTGCCAAGAGATTGTTGGGCATTTTGTGCCTTCTAATGAAAAGCTGCCCAACTCACAGCAGTGAGACTGTTTTACTGATCAGAAATAATAAACACCTGAGTCAGAACATGAATTCCTGTCTCAAGTGCCTTCAATCCAGACCCAGAAAAACCAGAGACTGGTACTGCCACAGGGTTCAATACAGCCTCGCGTTTATGTTAGGATTTAGGGTAACATGAAGTGAGATTTTGGGGAGCTGCAAGGAGAACTGCAGCTGGCCTCAGAATAACCTGGAGCTCTGTGTGTTCTGTTTTGGAGATGCTGACCCTGGATGCCTCTGCCATGACCTACCCACCCCCTGAGATCTGCAGTGCAGGCACAGAGGCCATCCAGCAGTTCCTCTGCAAAGGTAAGCCAGGAGCAGCTGGGCTGTGCCCAGAGATGGCATTTCTGAGGGACAGACCTGGTGTGGGCTCTGCTTGGGGTGGTTGGTGATGCCCTGCACACCTGGTTACCTGTCTGTGTTGGCAAACAGCACAACAGGAGTCCTTCCCTGAGCCCTGCCACACTGGAATGCAGAGTGGTTTGTTAACAATCACAGTGGCTGGGTCAGCTGTCTCAGTGGCCATAAGAGGTCAGTGCATCTCCTGTGGATATTTGGATTTTCTCCTGTGGGAGGATTAGGCATTGCCCAGCTGTCACTGCCTTGAGACAAGGAGAGACACTCAGCAGTCACTCAAGGTCCCTGCTGCCCTCATTTTCTCTGAGGAAGTAACTGGGCCCTGCAGGTAGGAAAATCGTGAAAACAGATGGAGAACTCAAACTCACAGATATTATACTGGGAGTTTGTAGTCACTGTGGTTAATACAGACAGAGAGTTTTGGTAGAGGTTTTATGCAGGGGAAGTGCCTTGCCAGACATTGGGATATTCCCTGAAAAAACAGGACAGTCAGAACTTACTTTGGTCTGGGCAGTAACATCTGCAGCCCTGCAGAAGTCACCAAGCTGCACCTGTGTGCAGGGTGTGTTTGTCTGAGCAGATCCTTGTCCTGGTGGGGATGGAGTGGCCCCACCTCCCCCCAGAGCTCCATGTCCATCCTGCCTGAGCTGGAGGAGCCCTGCCAGGCACTCCCTGGTGTGTGGGCAAAGGGGGCACAGCTGGAAGCAGTCCCACACAGCAGCCAGCTCACAGCCACGGTGCCAAGGAGGTCTTTGAGCCTCAAATGTTCTTATTTTGTGTCTGGTGCCTTGCAGAGTGTGGAATTGCATACTACCCTCCCTCAGAGCACCTGCTCCCCACGCTGGAGAGTGATGGAGGAGGAACTTCAGTGGATGGGGTGGACAGGACAGTGGAGAAGTACCTGGAGGAGGAGAGTGAGTGGCAGGTGAGGCTCTCCTGTACCAGAGGGTTTGGGATTTGTCTCTGTGCTCCATCAAAGCATCTCACAGCACTTGGCTCATCATCCCACATCACCTTCCCCTCCATGGGTTGTGTCTTTTGGGATGGAGGGAGCAGCCAGGCCCAGTGTGTGCAAGGGTGGCTCATCCTTCCTCAGCTGGGCTGTGTCACCACACTTACTCCTGGAAGACCCATCCCAAAGAACTGTCCCCATGCTTGAAAGCAGTGATGGAGCCAAGGGACAGGGGTGACAGGGGGACATGGAGTGTGCAGTGTGTTTTTGGGGGCACAGCAAACTGCAGAAGAACCTTGTGCTTCCCAGCCAAGTGCTAAACATGTTCAGCCCTACCTGGGAAAGGGGAGGCTGGGCCAATAATTGTGGTGATTCCTGTGCTCTTTGGCAAGTGCAGAGTCACTGCCTTTGTCCCTGGAGAAGCCTGAGGGACTGGACTCTGGGCCTGTGTTGCTGTGCCTTTGGTTGATGTCTTCACTCAGTTAGGGGAGGCTGTACTGTGGAATAATAATATCTACAAAAAAGTACTTCTGGGAATAAATGTCTGCTGATATTGCTTGTTTTTCAGAACAAATTTTTGGATTACGAGAAGAGGAAGGTAAGGATCAACTCCTGCAACTGCTTTGTCTGCAGCATAGATCTGCTTCTGCTTTTTGTTTTCCATCTTTTTATTTTGCTTCTCATTCCCCTCACCTGGCTGCACTTTTAGTTTGTTCTTTTCGTTTCCCTGGTCTCTGTCTCTTCCCCTGTGCATGGCTCACTTTGAAACAGCCAGAAGCTCCTGCCTTGCTGTTCCCCCTTTGCCTTTGGCTTGAGCTGCTCAGAGCTGGCTGCTTCCTTCAGACAAGGGAGTCCTGTGCCACGTGGAGCTGAACCCAGCCTGCATTTTGGGCTTCCCTGTGTTTATATTGGCTGGTTTGGTATCAGTCAATGCCCAGAGAATTCAGCTCCATGACATGAAAGAGTTTGGAGATTGTTATGAAGGGAGCAGCAGCTTCTGCTTCCCATTTTTTGGGTTCCTGAGGAGAGAACATTCCTCTCCCCTAGACAAGCCTCCTGTTTGCCATTTAGCTTCCCTTCTTCTCTGCAAGAGACTCCTATCCCTTGCTTTACCTTTTTGCCAGGATATGTTCTTGCTGGGGAAGGAGATTCCTGTCATTCATCTTTCTTCTGATTCCTCTCAGGAAAGAAAAACTCAGGAGAAGCTGGAGTTTGAGCGGCGCCTGAACGTGGGGCAGCGAGAACAGGCCCTGCTGGTGCAGCAGCTCAACAGCCACAAGGATGGGATCCTGCAGACAGTGAGAGAGGTGGGTGTGCTGGGCAGGGCCCTCCCAGGGCACCCACTGCCTTCCCCCAGCCCACCACCTGCTCCTGGTTTCCCTGCTCTGGGCAGGAGCAGCAGAGGCTGCAGCAGGGGCTGTCGAAGCACCAGCGCTGTTTGGAGGAGGAGAGGCTGAAGCTGCTGCAGCAGCTGAAGGACACAGAGCAGGGCATTGCCAGCCGGATCCAGAAGCTGCTGGAGGACAACCAGAGGTGGGTCTTACTCTGATTTTTTTTTGGTCATGTTTTGGGCAGTTCATTTCATCTCTGAGTGTTTTGGACCTGGTCAGGATTGATGTCTGGAGGAGCTGCCTTAGCTCCTGGACTGCCAAAGACCCATTTAAAGCACATGGAATCTACATCTTATAAAAACTGTTTGACAGATGTGTGATGTTGGGATTTTGCAGTGCAATGGAAGAAATTTGAATTCCTCATGGAAGGTGCAAATTAAAGTGTTCAGGTGCCCCTGCCTGTGTCTGCTGGGTGTCCATGTGAGCTGGTGCTGATGGGAGGTGCCCAGCCTGCTGAAAGCTGCTCTGCTGTGCATGACACCAAAGTTGTTTTCTCTCAGGCACATGGGAGAATTGTTGGGGTTGTCCTGTGCAGGGTCTGGAGTTGGATGATCCTTGTGGGTCCCTTCCAAGTCAGGATTCTGTGACTCTGTGATTCTGCCCTCTGGGGGACCAGGATGTTCTACTCAGCTTGATGAAATCCTTTTGTTTTATCTTTTTTTTTAAGGCAAAAACGAAGTTCAGACATTTTGAAGTCCTTGGAGAATGAGAGGTGAGTCTCTGAAAAAAACTTGTCTGGAAAAGGGGTAAGAAGCTGGGAAGAGGGCTGGGAGTTTCCTTTCAGAGTCACAGTCTGAATCCATCCGAAGCCAGGTGAGGTTCCTCTCATACCTGCAGCTGGCTCTGGTCACTGTCGGAGGCAAGACTCAGCTGGACTCAGAGTGTCTGGTCCTACCCAGTCTGGCACACCCAGTGACAGGGTGATTTTATCTCTTTTTCATCTCTGCCTGGTCCTAAATAATGAGTTTGGGAACAAAATTCTGTGTTCCAATATCCAGGCCCAAGAGAGATCCTCCATCTGCTGGCAAGCAAGGCAGTTAGGAGGGTGTTCCAGCAATGTATTCAGGCTGGGAGGAGCAGGAGGGAAGCAAATCTGCCATTGAGCCAACACTGAGCAAACTCTGCACCAAAACTGACTGTCCCCAGCTCTGCCCTGCCTGTGGCTGCCCCCTCCCTTCAGCCAGCTGTGCTGTGGCCCAGGGTGAAAATCATCCAGTTGTTTGTCAGACTGCTCCCCAGCCACACCAGCTCCTGACCTGGTCAATGGTGGGGGGAATGTGCTGGAACAAGGGCAGAGGTGGTGGGGAGGGAGGCCAGGCTGCTGCCTGCACTGGCACTGCTCATTTGGGTGCAGGGCTCATCCAGCTCAGCAGAAAGGAGAGCCAGGGAAGGGTCTGGCACTGTTTGGGGAGGGCATGTGCATGTTGTGTTGATGTTCTGTCTCTCAGAAAAAAATCAATTTCCCTGTCTAAAGCCACTGTCCCTGTGGTTTTGAGCAAATGTTGTCTCCCATAAACCTTAGAGGTTCTTCACCAAAAAATCACCAAGGCTTTGGTGTCTCTGATAAGCCCAGCTTTCCTGAGCAGGGTGAACCTGCCCAGCCTTGAGGCTCTGAGCTGGGTGGGTGGAGGAAAAGGGATCTTTTGCAGGAGTGGCTGAAGTGTTGTTTGTTGGCAGAATCAGGATGGAGCAGCTGATGGCAATAACGCAGGAGGAGACGGAGCAGCTGCGCAGGAGGGAGGTGGCCTGTGAGTCCAGCCAGGGCTTTGGGGAGATGAGGTGAAGGGTCTGGGGCACCAGGAGCAGCTGAGGGGGCTCAGCCTGGAGAAGAACAGGCTCTGAGGGGACTTTCTCACTCTACAACTCCCTGAATGAAACAAAGGTATATCCACATGGGGGTCAGGCTCTGCTCCCAGGGAACAAGGGACAAGAGAAGAGGAAACAGCCTCAAGTCCCCCCAGGACTGGCAGAGCCCAACTCCTCTCTGCTCTGGGACAGGGACAGGAGCCAGGGCACGGCTGGGGCTGGGCCAGGGCAGCTCAGGCTGGAGCTCAGGGCAAGGTTCTTCCCCCAGAGGGTGCTGGCACTGCCCAGGCTGCCCAGGGAATGGGCACGGCCCCGAGGCTGCCAGAGCTCCAGGAGCCTTTGGGCAGCGCTGCCAGGGATGCCCAGGGTGGGGTTGTGGGGGGTCTGGGCAGGGACAGGGGCTGGGCTGGGGGATCCTGGGGGTCCCTTCCTACTTCCCAGGAGATTCTGTGATCTCAGGGTTGGTAGGCAGGGACTGGGTCTCTCTTAGCCCTGAAGAGGTGCAGGCACAGGCAGAGTGGAATTTGCTCATCTCTTTTCTCAATAAAGAGCCACAGTTCTGAGGTGGGTGGGTGTGCTCTGGAATCAGAGGAGTGGGAAGAGCAATGAGAAAGGAGCCACTGTTGGTTGCAGTGACTGCAGCAGCAGTGGTGGGTGAGTCCTGCTCTGCACACCCAGGCCAGGCAGGCACTGACAGCCCCTCTGTCCCTCTGTCCATCTGTCCCCAGCTGCCATGCAGCAGATGCTGGCTGAGACCTACAAGAACAGGCTCCTGCAAACGACCTCCGAGTCTCGCCGGCAGGACCTCGTCAGCCAGGCCTGCTCCAGGTGCAGGGGGTGTCTGGGGCTGGTGCTGCTGTGAAATCCCTTTCTTTCAGCAATCTAATTCCTATAAGTGCACCAGGAACCTCTGGAGCTGCTGGAATGCAGCAGGACAGCTGTAACAGCCCAGGACAGTGCAAATTAAACTGTCAGACTGCCTTAAATGAGCCACCTTCTAATGACCACAATTTGCATGTTAATCACACTGTGGGGGAACTGTCACTTTTTTGCACTGTTTATATTGCCTTATACATTCTGCTAAATATGGAGGATGGAGTTAAACCAGTTGTATTCCTGTTTTTTGAGGCAATTCAGTGCCAAACTGTAGCCCAGAGCTGCTCCCCTCACCTCCCAGGCTGCCTCAAGGGTACTGTGTGAGCAAAAGCAGTACATGAGTGTTGCTGAGCATCCTGGCTCACTGTTTACAACAAGATTAGAAATTTTAATCTGGCAACATCTGGCACTGACCAAAAACAGCCTTGTGAGCCTGTGACCTGCTCAGCAGGGCCACAGGAGCCTGTGGTGCAGGTTTGGTTTGGGTGTAGGGAAGGAGATGTTAAATTTGTGGCATTCAGCTGTGCAGTGCCACTGCTCTTCCCCTGTTCAGTAAGAAATTCCTCCTCCTGCATTCCCCACTGCCTGCTTTTCCTCTGAGTCCCAGACCCAGCATTAACCCCATGGCACATCCATCTCCTTGCAGCCTGGCTGAGATGGATCAGAAGTTCCAGCAGATCCTGGCTTGGCAGCAGCTGGATCAGAGCAAAGCTGTCAGTCAGATCTTGCAGCAGGTAGGCAAAGGAGCAAACTGGTCCTGGGGGATGGAGGGAGAGCAGGATCCAGAGTGGGTCACAGGAGCAGCAGGGGCTGGGCTGGGCTGCATGCAGAAGTGATTTTATTTAACACCACATGCTAAACTTTGAAAATATGTGCTATTCTGACAAACTAACTTGGGTGGTTGAAAAAAAAATTATTTTTTATCTGGCCAGCAAATTTTCAGATTTTCAGGACAGAAGCACTGACCATGAGAAACAAAACTGACACAGTGATAAAGAGGGGATTTTGAGACAGAAGTTCTGTCTTTTGACAGGTTTCCTGGGGGACTTGGGTCAAGCATTTTCAAAGTTTGTTCTCAGAAGTGCTGGGCAGCTGTGCCCTGCAGCACAGCCTGGCTACTCAGTGCTGCTGGAAAGGAGAGCTGGGGTCACACAGAGCATTCCAGATGAATGCTTGAGTAACATTAATATTTCTCTGTGTGTCTCCAGGGTGGGCTTTACCTGTTGGGCTCTCAGCTGTGTTTCAGGACATTGTTGCTCAGAGCAAGAACCACTCAGGGACTTGTTCCTCAGTCCCTGCAAGGCAGCAGCTGCTGAGCCCATCAGCAACTGCACCTCACTAAGCAGGATTTTGCCTGTCCCTCAGGTAGAGATGCAGAAATCTGCCTTTGAAGCTCTCCAGGTGAAGAAGGATCTTATGCACAGGCAGATCAGGAACCAGGTGAGTCAGCAACAGAGGAAAGAGAGACCAGCTCCTCAGCTCATCCTGCTGTTTGGTGAGACCCTGGGAGGAAGAACAAAGTGCTGGGAGCACAGAGCAGGGTCTGAGGACATGGAGAGCTCTGGAACAGTTGTTGGACAGTGTTGGTTACACTCCAGCTCTCAGGGAGGCAGTGTCAAAGCAGGTTTTGCATTCCTGGAGGTGGTGGTGGCATTGCCACTCCTTCAGTCACCTGCGCTGGCTCTGGGGGTGATCTACATTTGCACCTCAGATTTCCTTCAGGCTGTGTACTTGGCAGGGCTGCTGCTTCCACATGAGCCCACTGCATCTCCATCCAGCACATCAGAGCTGCACCTTGAGCCATCAGTTCACCTTTTCTTTCCCATTCTCAGCCTGCCTTTCTGAGCTCCATTCCACAGAAGGTGCAGTGATGTAGTTGGGGGGAAAAGCAAGAGCTGGTGGAGAAAGTAGAGGTGGATGATGCAGGATGATGGAAAAGTGGCAGGGGATGATGCAGGATGATGGAAAAGTGGCAGGGGATGATGCAGGAAGGTGGCAAGGCAGCAGCGGTGGATGCAGGAAGGAGAGTTGCTGGTTTCTGACACAGTGCTCCAGAATCTGCCCTCTTCTGGTTTCACACTGAAGAAAAGTCTCAGTTCAGGATTTGGTGGATAAACTTGAGGGCTTGGATATTTTGAGAGCCCCAGTGGCCAAACTCTGCTGGAAGCCTGGGACCTGTCTGACAGCTCCCCATCATTGCCTGGCTTCACCATAAGGGCCCTGCATTTTGCTCCCTCTTGCTCTGTGAACAAAGGGAGTTTGTTCCTTGATGCCAAGGCTGGACCTTTCACCCTTGGGACCCCTCCCACCCCGTGCTGCAGGGGCAGAGCCCTGGGCTCAGCAGGGGCAGCATGGCCTGGGGACAGTTGGTGGCCTGGCAGAGGGGTGAGCTGGGCTCTCATCTTGGCTTTGCTGTGGGACCTTGGGCATCTCACTGCA
Source organism: Passerina amoena (assembly GCA_013401095.1). NCBI lineage: Eukaryota > Metazoa > Chordata > Aves > Passeriformes > Cardinalidae > Passerina > Passerina amoena. The sequence goes on from WBNP01000800.1 coordinate 8,426, forward strand.
CCTCTCTGTGTCTCAGTTGTCCCACCTGAAAGAGCAGGTGCTGTTCTGGGATTGCTGGAGCACCTGGAAACCAGAGCACTGGCCCAGGAGTCTGAGCTGGGAGGGCCTTGGCTCTGCATTCCAGAGTGGCTGCACAAACTGATTGCAGTGTGAGGCTCCAGAGCTGAGCAGAAGTGTTCAGAGTAGAGAGACAGCTGCAGTGGGGGGACACAGCTCCTCAGGTAAAAGAAGAGGGACCCCTCAGCACACACCTCACCAAAGGGCACAAGCAGCTCCCCCCAGCCTCTGGGTGCTCTGCAGTGCTGCCCTTGCCAGTCAGACCTCATTTTAAAAGAGCATAAATTAAAGTCATTTTAAATGTCAGTAAAAACTGTTTCATCTTCTGTTTAGATTAAATTAATAGAAACAGAGTTATTGCAGCTGACACAGCTGGAGGTAAAGAGGCAAGAACTGGACACAGAGACCCTGCAGGTACGTGGGGCTCTGGGGCTGCCCCCCACCCTCCCTGCTCTGCCATTGCTCCACCTGCTTCCCTTGCTCCTGGCACTTCCCAGATGGGTTATGCTCAGTCAGGGGGTCCTTCTGACAGGACACAGCAACCCTGTGTGTCCTGGGAATGTGGGACATCACTGCTGCTCCTAACCATCCCCAGGCATTGTCAGCAGAGAGACAGAGGAGCCCTGATAGGGATGGGCAGTTCCAGGTGTGCTGGGTGGGGAAGGATTTTGCAATCCAGTTGTTGGCTGCCCCAAAACCACCTCCCTGCTGTGCATGGCATGTCCTCTTACATTGTGTTGTGTTTTGGTTTGGACATCATCAGCAGTCACACATTGAGGAATGCCAGGTTTAGCTTCAGCAGCTTGGCTTTAAATTTTGTTTTGTGATGATTTGCATCAGTTCTTTTCTTCTGTGTGCCATGTGTGCCAGGTCAGGTCACCTGTTTAGTCAGCCCACAATCAGTGACAAACAGCCAGGGCAGTCACAGAGCAGTGCTGGCTCCAGGCAGCAGTGCCTGTCCTGGATCCTTCAGGTGCCAGGTTTGGGTTGTGCTGCCTGGACTCACTCAGCTCCTCTGTGTCACTCTGTGGTGTTGGAGGGACCACCCAGAGTTCCTGCAGGGCAGAGCAGGTGTGAGCACAGGAGCTGCAGGGCAGTGCAGGGAGCAGAGCTCTGCCCTGCAGCTTCAGCACCAGGAGCTGAGGAACAAGGCCTGAACACCTGGATCTGCCTGGATCCCCCTGCCCTTGGTGCTGTGCCCTCCACAGGGTCTCTGCTGGGCTGGAGCAGCTCCTCCTGTCATCAGTTGTCCTCTCCCTCCCTGGAGGGCTGATGCTGCTGCCTCTGTGATCACCTGGAGGTGGGGCTGGCCTGGGAGGGGCAGCTGCTCCTCTGTGGGGGCCTCGTCCCTGTGCAGGGTGCAGGTGCTGATCCCAGGCTGGACAGGCCTTGCAGCCCCCCTGGGGCAGTGGAAAATGTCCCTGCCTGTGGTAGGGAGTGGGATGAGATGGGTTTTAAGGTCCCTTCCAGCCAAACTAGTCTGGGGTTCTGTGATCAGTGAAGGTTTCCCCAGACTTGAGGGTGTAACAGAATCCTTGTCCCTCTGCCCATGGGCATCTGAAGTCCTTGTGGCTGGTGACCACTGGCCTCTGCTCAGGGATGGGTGAGCTGGGACTGAAGCTGCAGAGGGGCCATGATGGGACATTCCTGAGCCACTTAACTCTCCACTGCCAGGGAGTGGCTGCAGGGATGCCTGGCCTTGCCCTGGTGTGCTTGGGGTGAGACCCCAGGAGAAGGAAGCATCCCAAAGGCAAGGGGACCTCACCTGTCCTGTTTACCTGCAGGACTCCAGGCCTACTTTCAGGTGGTCTTTTCTCAGTTGGACAGGGCTGGGAGCAGCCTGGGACAGTGGGAGGTGTCCCTGCCATGGCAGGGGTGGCACTGGATGGGCTTTAAGGTCCCTTCCAACCCAAACCAGTCTGGGACTCCATGATTCTAAGGAGGGGTACCATGGATACTTTTGGCTGAGCTCCTGATGCAGTGAGGAGGAGCTGCTGCAGCCAGGGTGGGCTGGGGCTGGCAGAGCAGTGCAGGGCTGAGGGAGCAGCTTCAGCTGGAGAGGTTCTGAGCTGTGGGGCACAGGGATTGCACAGCCACAGGGGCTGCTGTGGGTCTGGCAGGGGCTTTGCTGGGAGCAGTGGGGGCAGCAGTGTGGGGCTGGGGCTGCAGCGTGGGGCTGGGGCTGCACCGTGGGGCTGGGGCTGCACCGTGGGGCTGGGGCTGGGGCTGCAGTGTGGGGCTGGGGCTGCACCGTGGGGCTGGGGCTGCCAGAGCTCTCCCCTTGCAGGAGGCGGTCACGGAGCAGCGCCGGGCACTCGGCTGCCTCCTGCAGCAGCTGCTCAAGGAGAAGAAGCAAAGGGAGGAAGAACTGCAGCAAATCCTGGTAATGAAGGCCCTCGTGCAGTGCTGTGGGTGAGGAAGCATTTGGGTTGGCTGCAGGGAGAGCCCATGGCTCAGTGTGGGAGTGAAGGGGAGCAGAGCTGGGCTGTGTCCAGGTCTAGAAGCCAATTTAGCCCCAGGAAGTTGTGACATAAACCTGGGGGGCACAGCAGCACTGCCTGGGGCAGCATGGGCACCATCATCACCCCAGTGACCCTGCTGGGAAGGGAGTGGGCAGCAGGATGAGCACAAGGGATGGGAGTTGTGGTCTTGCAATCCTGAAGATCTGCAGACCCTCCAGAGCCTCAGGAGATCAGGCCACGGGTCCTGGGGCAAAGGGAGCAGGGAGATGCACAGCCCTGTGCGGGGTCAAAGTGGGGCCAGCCTGCAGGAGCCAGAAATCCTGTCTGACCCTCATCACAGTGCTCTGGCTGGGCCCTGCAGTGCCCAGGCTGGGGTTCCCTCCTCACACCCATCCCTGAACCCCCCTGGCCGTGTTCCCTCAGGCTGCTGAATGAATTGAGTTTGTTTTTCAGCTGGAAATGGAGGCAAAGAGCGAAACCAAGCAGGAGAACTACTGGCTGATCCAGTACCAGCGCCTGCTGAACCAGAAGCCCCTGTCCCTGAAACTCCAGGTGCTGCTGCTGCTCTGCTGCCACTGTGGCTCTGCTTTGCTCTGGGGGGAGCAAGGAGCCCTCTAAGCTAAGGCTAGGAGCAGATCACAGAGCCCTCACACAGATCCATGCTGCCCAGGGTGCTGTGAGCTCCCTCATTCCTGCCTGAGGAGGGGATGGAGCTGCCCAGGTCCCTGTGGTGCCAGCACCTCAGCAGGAGCTGCTGTCCCAGCCCCAGACTGCTGGTCAGGAACAGAAAACTCTTGAGTACCTTCCAGGCAGGGCTTCTTGTTCCAGCTGAGCACCTAAAGGGCTCTGCTTGGCTCCCCACATTCCCCTTCAAACACGACTGAGTGCAGCAACTCCTGCCCATTCCCCTCATGGCCTGAGCCAGGGCTTTATGCTGGTCAAGTCCCCTCAGGGTGGCACAAGGAGCTGATCTGAGCTCTGCCTGTGCTGCAGATTGGCCTGAGCTGGCAAAGCAGGGGCAGCTGCAGCCATGGATTGCCAAGGGCATCGTTTCATGTGTGAGGGGAGCTCACTGGGGCTGCAGCTCCTCCCGAGGGGCAGCTCCAATCTCTGCTCTGGGACAGGGACAGGAGCCAGGGCACAGCTGGGGCTGGGCCAGGGCAGCTCAGGCTGGAGCTCAGGGCAAGGTTCTTCCCCCAGAGGTGCTGGCACTGCCCAGGCTGCCCAGGGAATGGGCACGGCCCCGAGGCTGCCAGAGCTCCAGGAGCCTTTGGGCAGCGCTGCCAGGGATGCCCAGGGTGGGGTTGGGGGGTCTGGGTTGGATTGATGATCCTGGTGGGTCCCTCCAGCTCAGGGGATTCTGTGATTCCCAGACCTCAACATTTTGAACTGTGCCCATAAAACCCCTGGGCCCAGAGCTGCTCCAGCTGTTGGGCTTCCAGGCTTTGGTGTGCTTGGGATGCAGCAGAGCTGGAGCAGGGCAGGCCAGGGATGAGCATAGCCCCAGCCCTGCTGCTGCCTGGCCCCAGGGGTACAGTCTGGGAGCTCGTTCCATGTTTTGCAGGAGAAGGGTTTGGAGCAGCAGCTGGTGGCCCTGCTGCTGGAGCTCTCTGCTGAGCAGTACGTGCCCATCTTCGCCCACCACCGGATATCCCTGGAAACGCTGGGCACCATGAGTGCCAGTGACCTGGAGAAGGTACGAGACAGCAGAGCCACTGTGGGACAGAGCAGCAGGGATTGTCCCTGTCCCTGCTCAGAATCCACCTGTGCCTGGCTGGTGCTCTGCTCTGTCACCTCCCCACAGGGACAGGTGCCTGTGCTGCTCTGCCTGTCCCTGTGGGCAGTGGCTCTCCCAGAGACCTGCAGGGTGAGCTGCAGCCTGGCTCCCTCTTCCACCATCCTCCAGGTGCTCTCTGTAGTAGAAACAGCACCAGGGAATTCCTGGTGCCTGGCAGAGGGGCTTTCCTTGCCATGGCCACGTCTTGCCAGCAATGCCCAGGAGTTTTCAGTGTCCCCTTGGGGACATCAGCCTGTGTCCCTCTGGGGCCCACACGCTCCTCTTTCCCCACAGCTCGGTGTGACAGAGGCTGGTCTGCAGCGCGCCATCCTCAGGCGGGCTCGGGAGATCCTGGCTGTGGCCACGACCATCCCAGGTACCCCCAGTTGTTTTCTGCCACGTTTTACCCTCTCAGCAGGTCTCTGAGCCTGGAGCAGGGAGCTCTGGGGGTCAGGCACCGCCTGTGGGTGTGTGAGGAGGGCAGGAGGGCTGCGGGGGCGATGGGCAGCGCTCAGGGCACTCAGCTGGCTGCGCTTGCAGAGCTGCGGAGGGCAGAGGACAGCGCGGGCCCCGCGGGCCCCGAGCCCAGCGCTCCCCTGGAGGAGCCCCCGGGCCCCGCGGCCCCCACGGCGCCGCCGCTGCCGGGGGACGAGAGGAAGTCGGAGTGCGTTGTGTGCATGGAGCAGGAGGTGAGAGCCGGCACCGCCCGGATGGAGCCGGGCGCGGAGGGAGGGCGGGATCCAGGGCGGGATCCAGCGCAGCCCCAGCTCTGCCCGGCCCTGGCAGTGCCCGGGTGCTCGTCCCGCCAGCTCCGGGCTCGGCCGGGCTGGGCATTGTAGCGGGGATGGGCGAGAGAAGGGCAGGGCCGGACCGGGCTCCGTGCGGGCTTGGGCAGGAGCTCGCTGAGCTCCCCCACCGGCCCCGGGCAGCGCTCACGGGGCGGCTCTGCTCAGCTCTGCTCAGCCCCGCCGTGTCCCGCCCCGTGTCCCATCGCGTCCTTCCCCGTGTCCCATGGTGTCTGTCCTTCCCAGTGTCTCATCGTGTCCTGCCCCATGTCCCATTGCGTCCTACCCTGTGTCCTATGGTGTCTGTCCTTCCCCGTGTCCCATCGCGTCCTTCCCCGTGTCCCATTGTGTCCTGCCTCATGTCCCATCGCACCCTTCCCCGTGTCCTACCCCGTGTCCCCGGGTGTCCTGCTGGGCACAGCCCTGTCCCCGCACACGCCGTGGGGACAGAGATCGGGGTGCGGAGTTCTGCCCCCCACGCTGAGCCCCCGCGGGTGCTGCCCAGCTCCCCGTGCTGGGAGCGGTGCTCAGGGCCAGCAGCACTCCCCGTGTCCCTCTTTGTCTCTCCCCCAGCCCCAGACGATTTTCCTGCCCTGTGGCCACGTCTGCTGCTGCCAGAGCTGCTGCGAGCGGCTGCCCTCGTGTCCGCTGTGCCGCCAGGACATCGCGCAGCGCGTCCGCATCTTCCACAGCGCCTAGGCCGGCCCCGCGGCCCCGCTCCGGGCTGTTCCCGCTGCCGCTCTTGTCCCTTGAACAGCCCACGGCCGGCACTGCCCTCCCCGTGCCCGGGAGCCCCCGCATCCTCCCTCCTCCGAGCTCCCCGGGGCTCCTTCAGTGAATCCCTTCCTGCTGCCCGCCCTGCCTGGGTGACACACAGGACGCGGCTGTGGCTCCTCCTCTCTGGCAGAGGTGTTTGCTGTCAGAAAGGCCCCGGGGGCTCACAGGGACACGGGGAGTGCTTCCAGCAGTGCTGCCCGGAGGGGGAGGAATTTCCCGTGGGAGCATTCGGTCAGGACGTGCTGTTCTCGGTGTGCTCACACTGCCGTGCACCTCTGTCATGCCAAAGGTCTGCAGCTTCGGCTCTGCAGCCCCACAGGAGCTGTCTGGGTCTGCAGCCTCAGGCAGTTCCTGCTCCTGTGGGAGGGGAGAGCAGGACTGGTGGGACCTGCCCTGGCCAGGGGAGCCCGTGGGGGTCCCTCATCCAGAAACCAGCGAGGGAGCAGAAAGTGCTGCTGCCACTGGACAGCGCTGGGGCAGGGCTGGGGCTGTGCCCAGCTCGGGACCACGGTGTCTCTGCACTGGGGGTGGGCACTGCTCCATTGTCATTGATTAGTAACAATTACTGTCTGTCCCTCGGCTCTTGACCCTGAAATATAAAAATGCTGCCACGAGCCTTGTCCCAGCACAGCCTTCCCCAGGAGCAGCCATTAAACTGCAGCTGGTTTCTGCTGGGGGTGTTTGCTGCCTCTTTCCTTCTGCAGGGGGGTGGCTGGAGCAGGGATGGGGCCACCACCCCATGCCTGGCTGTCCCCGTGTCACCTCCTCCTTCTCATCTTCTTGTCACGGAGGAATTTGAGGCTCTGGGCCTCCTCCCAGGGTGTTGCTCATCGTGGAGCTGCCCCAGGGATGTCCAGCCAGGGAGACCTTGGACCCTGCGCTTGGCTTGCCTCACATGAGCTGCCCCATGCAGAACATCCCTGTGGGACACGTGTGTGGCCTCGTGGAGGTGCCCAGTGCCACCAGTGTCCTGGGGACGTGCCACAGCACCAGGGCCGGTGCCTTGGGAACACTCGGGCTGTTTTTCCAGCCTCTGTTTTCACATTTTGCTGTTGGTGCCCATGAGAGCAGGCAGGTCCTGTGGGGAGGGGCAAGGGGCCGCACCAGGAGCGGCTGGGGCTGGGATGGAGGGGGGAGCCCTGGGGAGGTGCCCGCATGAGGGCAGGGAGGGGCACGGAGCACCCTCACTCCTCCGGGCTCCCCCTCCCTCGGCATTCCCTGGGCTCGGGGGGGAGGAGGGAGTCACAAGCCCTGGCCTGAGGGAGGAGCAGGGAGAGGAGATCCAGCCCCCCAAGGAGCCTCCCCTGCGCCCCCTCCCCAGGGGCACTCAGGGACCACACGGGGACCCCACGGGTCCGGCCGGAGAGGGAGGAGGGTCCCGAGGGCTGCCCCGACGTCCGGCCGGCAGCAGCGAGGCTGCAACACGCCCTCCATCCCCTCTGCCCCTTCCATCCCCTCTGCCCCCTCCATCCCCTCTGCCCCTTCCATCCCACCGCCCCCTCCATCCCCTCTGCCCCCATCCCACCGCCCCCTCCATCCCGCCCGGTGGCCGCCGGGCCGTGCCGGGGGTGGCGGGGGGTGACAGGAGCTCCGGGCAAGCTCCGCTCGGGGACAATGAAGAGGAGCGAGCGCTTCCCGAGCGCCGGCAGGGCCGGGCTGCGCTTCATCGCCCGGGCCAGCGCGGCCCCACTCGGGGACAGCCCCGCTCAGCCACCGGGCACACAGAACAGCTGGAGCATCACCCAGCACTCCGGGCACTGTCTGAGGCTGCGGGGAAAAGTAAAATAATAATTAAAAAAAAGCACCCTTCGGCCCCAGCCAGCCCCAGCAGTGCCGGGCAGTCGGGGGCTGCAGCCCCTGGAGCCCCGAGGCGGCCGTGCCGGTGGCCGGGGCCGCCTCCTGCAGCGGGTGACAAACAGACCCCAGGGCTGCTGCACCCAGGGCACAGCTGGTCCTGAAGCTCATTAACAGCGATAGAAATCGTGCTTGGGAAGTGCTGAGAACATGATGGATTTGGAACGGGAAAAGGGAAAGAGCAGCAGGTGTTTAGGGGCAGCAGCTCTGCGGTGGAGGTGGAGCGTTCCCTGCTCCCGGTGCCGCTCCAGCGCCCGCGGAGCACCCTGGGGCCAGGCTGAAGTTCAGGGGGGGCGGCGGCCCCGGCCCCCGCAGCCCTCCCCGGGCTCGGCCATCGCCGCCCCCCGCCTTCAAAAGCGGCGGGGCCGGGCCGTGCCCGCCGAGCGCGATGGCAGCGGGGCCCGAGCCCGGCCGGGAGTGCGGCATCTGCTACGAGGCGTACTGGGGTGCTGGGGGGGCCCCGCAGCAGCTGCCGTGCCGCCACTCGCTGTGCCAGCGCTGCCTCCGCAGGCTCGTGTGCCGCGCCGCCAGCGTGGCCTTCGTCAGCTGCCCCTTCTGCAGGATGGTGACGCTGCTGCCCGAGCCGGCCCCGGCCGCCACAGCGGAGCCGGGGACCCCGCGGGGGGAGGACGGCGGCGGTGCCCCCCCCGGACCCCGGCCAGGGCTCGTCGCGCTCGGTGGCCGCGCTGTGCTCGTCCCACGCCCCCGTGTTCGCCGTGAGCAGCTCGGTGTCCCCCTGCGGCCTCCGCCGCGGCTCCGAGGCCCCCCACGCCTTCGTGCTGGGGCTGCTGGGCCGGGGGCTGCTGCTGGACACGCAGCCCCCGCTGGCCTCCATGGAGAACCTGCGCCTCGGCTTCGCCGCCGGCATCCTCGTGCTCATCGTCTCCACCTTCTTCCTGCTCGTCTTCCTCAAGTAGGTCCGCATGGCGGAGCGGGGCACCCAGCCCGTTCCAGCCCGCTCCCAGCCCGGTGGATGGAGCCGGTGATGGGTCAGGGACTGCTCGGGCCGCGGCCAGGGCTCAGCACCCGCCTGGATCCAGCCCGGGGGCCCGCAGGACGCTCGGCTGCCCCGCATGAGAGCCCCCGGCCATCAGACTCTTTCAAAATTAACTTATTACAGCGCTTTCCTGCCCCGGGGCCCGGCTGTGCTCTCGCTCCGTCCCGAAGGCCCCGGGCCCGCTCGGCGGAAGGCGCCGTGAGGGGCCGGACCATGGCCCGGCGGGCTGAGGGGGCCGGAGGGTCCCGCAGCGCTGCCCGGGGACGAAGCTGTTCCAAGGCGACTCCAAGGCCTTTGCCAGCAGGAGAGAGCCCGGAGCGGTGCCCGCAGAGCGAGGAGGCAGCTGGGGACGGGCTCGGCCCCTCAGAGACACCAAACATTAAAGCCAGCCATGGGTCCAGCACCGCGTCCGCAGCTTCTCTGTGAGTCCTTGAGCCTCGGCAGGCAGGGCAGGGCTGAGCACCAGGCGGGAGCAGGGGGTCCTCTCCTTCCCGGCCCCCAGCAACCCCCTTGGACACATCCTCCGCAAAGTTCTCCGCGGTTCAGCCACCTCTGGCCAGAACTCAGCCCCCGGGGTCAGGGTCAGCCCCAGCACAGCCCCTGAGGCAGCATCGTCCCCTCTGGGCCCTGGCACATCCCTCCCTCCCCGGGGCTGCTCTGCCCCTGGAAACGCAGAGCTGCCCCCTGCACCCCAGGCAGGTGCTCACACAGGCACTGACAGGGTTCATTTCAATCACGGCCGAGTCCAGGCCGGGGTGGGGAAGCGGTTCTGGTACCTGCTGGGCCTCAGTGGGGTATGGGGGGAACAAGTTTCAATCCCAACTCTTGCACCCCAATCCCTGCTCAGGGCTCCCAGGCACAGTGCAGCTGAACCTTTCTGCAGCCCCAGAGCAGCTCAGGAGGGACTGGGCTCTGCAAAGCCCTGGAGCTGCCCAAGATCCCCTAAAATGTGAGGGGAACCATCAAAGTTCTTTGTGCTCCAGCTTCTCACCCCAACCCAGTCCAGTGTGAGAGCCCAAGCAGCTACAACACAAAGGGACTTTCTCCCCTTTCCCAGGAGAGGGCTTCAACAAAAAGAACAGCTTCTAAATAAAATTATTCCCAATTTAAGTCAGAGCAAAGTCAGTTTTCAGGTGACAGATGGAGCCAGACTAAAGTAAAGCCACTGCAAGCAAAAAAATCAGGTTTAATTGCACTTTATTTTCCAAGAAGTGAAATGCAAATCCCTCAGGGTGTCTATCTGTAACAGGGAACAAGAAGTGGAAGTTGTTAGTATGAGCAATGATCACCCCTGGGACACTGCGTGGACGGGTCCAGAGGCCACACCAGGGCACTGACACTCAGAGCAGCACAAGTGCCCCCAAAAATCCAGTTCCAAACACCCTCACATTGAGCACTGAGTGCTGCCCAGGAAGGCCCAGCTCAGGTCACCCTGCATGGCAGCAGGGTGGCTGTCACAGGCTTTGGTCTCTGCCCCAATTTCAGCTGCATTTGGCAATTTGTGGTACTGGGGATGGGGCACAGGGACCTGCCACACCCCAACAGCAACACCCAGTGCTCTTTTGGGTGTTTTCCTCCCAAGAAATCACATTTAGGGGGACAGAGATCTGATTCCAATCAGAGACTGTAACGGCAGGTGTAGAAATAAAACCACAGAATTAGTAGAATTAGTTTAAGTCCTTTGATTTTATGCAGGGGTTTATTTACTTCAAAGACTTCTGGGATGAAGTTGTGTTAGTGCCCGTGTGTGGAGAATAAAAGTGCTGTGAGAGCCCCAGGCTGTTTGCCCAGCTCTGTCCTTACTCCTTTCCCCTCCTGGTCCCCTCAGAGGGCAGGGTGACACCCCAGACTGCCCAGCCCAGCCCCTCTGTACAGTCTGGCTGCTGCTGGGATGGTCACACTTCAACAGCAGCAGAGCAAAGGCACGGCAGAGGGGCTGGGCTCTGGGGAAGGACTTCCCAAGCACACAGCACAGCCCAGAGCTGGGGGGCTGCTCCCACCGGGAAACAAAGCCAGCAAAAGCCTCCTCAGCTCCGGGCACAGGAGGAGCTGAGCTGTGTCTGACTAACACACAGCACGGCTTGGGCTCCTTGTACCATCACAGCTGCTCAGGCCCTGCTCTACCAGGGCTCCAAGGCCCAGCAGCTCCTGTGCCACAGCTCTGAGGCAGTGCCCACCTGAACCACCTCAGCCCCCAGAGCACCCCAGGCTGCTTGTGCAGATCCAGGGGCTCACAGAAACACCTGACTGGGATTCCTGGGGAAACCTCCAGTGGTACATGGCTCAGACACAGTGGGCAGAGGGTGCAGAGTCCCTGGGAGGTACCTGGGGACTGAGAAACACTGCATGGAGTTCATCATTGGGGAAGGAGATTTTAGTCTGATTTTTTAACAGGGTGCTGCCGCTGCAGGGTCCTGCCAGACTTGCTCTGCTGAAGCTCTTCACCAAGCTCCTATTTGCAAAAAGTTTGAGATTAATGAATCCAGGGCTCAGGGGAGGGGGACAGTGGGTGGCTCCTGCACTCAGCCCAAGCCCAGAGTGTTTGGCAGCTCCGAGTGACGGGGCTGAGCACCCACGAGTGCAGGAAGAGCTCCCTGCTGCCAGCCCCCATCCAGCTGCAGGACAAGAGCTGGGGAGTCCCTGGTCATTCCCAATGTCCCACGTGGGCAGCTCGCCAAGGGCTCAGAGCACAGGAAGAGGCCATGCCCAGAGGAGAGGGCTCAGCGGCCACATCTTCATCCCAGCCAGTCCAGGTCATCGTCATCATCGTCACCGAAGAGCGGCGCGGGAGGGGGACGCCCCTTCATGCTCTGCAAGGCACACCAGAGGGAACCTGCTCAGCCCCAGCAGCTTCCTGGTATTTCCTAATCACAAACTGCTCTGCAATCTCTGCCAGCTCCGGGGAGCTGGGAACAAGAAGCCTCATTACCCAAGTTTTTATTTCTCATGTGATGGTTTGCTGTTCAGATTAGGTTTAGATTAGATAGCAGGAAAAAATTCTTGCTGGGAAGGAATGTAAAGCATTGGCACAGGCTGCTCAGGGCAGTGTGGAGTCACCAGCCCTGGCAGGGTTCAAAAAGTGGGTTGATGTGGTACTTGAGGACATGGTTCAATGGTGAATGATGCTACATGGATGGCTGGACTTGATCTTAAAGGTCTTTTGCAACCTTGAGGATTCTGTGGTTCTATGATTCCAGGTTAAAAAGGACTGGAGAGGGGCCAAACACTAAAACTCTTCAATTAACCTGGCAAGTCCCAGTGATTTCATGCCAGCAGGAGTCTGTCACCACTGCCTCAGCCAAGCCAGCCCCTCCCAGCTCAGTCACTCACCCCAGATCCTCCTGATTTACACAGGGAATGGATGGGGAGCCCTGGGCTCAGCCAGGCCCCCACTGCCACAGGGAGGATGTTACAGACCATGCCTCAATCAGAGCAAACACCCAAATACATACCACCTCCTCCTCATCCTCCTCTTCTGAGGGAACTTGAGGCTTCAGTGGTTTAGGAGATGCTGTTTCAAAGAAGTTGTCTTCCTCAAAGAGGCTGCAAGGAGATAAAGAATGAGCAGCTGCCTCTCAGAGGATGGCATTTGCTTTTACAAGTTCTGTTACTGAGAGATGGCAAAGCTTTGTCACTGAGGAAAGCCCTTGTGGCAGGTACTGTTCAGCAGTGCAGGGCAAATCTGGGACCTGGCAGGCACCAGGATCACTGCACAGGAACTGCACACTCCCCTGGGAATGTTCTCCACTGCCTCCAGCAGACAGGAGGCTGCTCTGGGGCTGCTCTCAGTGGAACGTGCCCTGGGCAGCCTGGTCTGTGCCAGCACCATGGGGGGCTGCAGCCCCAGCCTGTGCTGTCCTGCAGCAGGGACACACCTGGGCCTGCTGCTGTCCCAGCCCCAGCTGACCCTGGCACCCAGCACCCCCCCTCACCTGGAATCTGTGTGCCTGGGGCTGGAGCCCAGTTCCTGAGATCCTGCAGCTTCTCCCAGGACAGCTGAGCCTGGCTCTGCTCTGCTGGACACTGAGGCAGGTTCCTGCTCAGAGCCAGCTCCATCCCAGGGGTCTGTGCTACTCCCCTCCTCCCCATTTAAGGGAGGAGGCTCTAAACCTCCCCCAGCCTCCTCTGCCTTCTGCTCCACAGCTGGACATGCTGGAGGTGCTGCCTCATGCCCCTCTCCCGGCTTGGCTCCTGGAACAGAAGGCTCTGCTGATCCTGGAGCAGAAGGCTCTGCAGCTGCTGCCTGCAAAGGCACAGCAGAGGGATCCTGTTCTGGGCCAGCCTTCCTGATGGGAACACTGTCCAGCCCCTGCTCCAGCCCAGGAATAGGCTGCCCTGCAAGCACAGGCTCCTTCTCAGCATCCAGGCTGCAATCAGCTGTGGGAGGGAGATGCTCCTCCTGAACCTTCTCTTCTTCTGTCACCCCACTGCTCTGTGTCTCCTGCTCCTCCTCAGGAGCTCTGGGCCCAGCAGGGTGAGGAGCAGCCTGGCCTTGCTGCTCAGGCTGCAGGGAGCCTCTGGTCACTTCCCCAGCGTCAGCTGGGGGTGCAGGGCTCTGTGCTGGGCTGTGCTGCAGGGGCTCTCTGTGCTCAGTCTTTGCTCCAGGTGATCCCTCCTGTCTCCCTGCTCCTGTGCCACATTCCTCATTTTCACTGCCATGCTCTGGTTTCTCCTGCTGCCTGTTGAGCAGCTGCAGTGTCACAGTCTGGAAAAGGGAGTAGAGAGAACAAAAGTTACACCCTAAATCCAAACCATCAGAGATCCCTGAATCACCTCCTCCCACCAGGCTGCTTTGCCACCCACAACAAATCCTCCTTCAGTTATTTCAGTCTCACAGCACAGATTGGAGGTTTCAGCCCAAGGCTCTCTCTCTTCTCCCACCACTGCCATACCTTGATAGTGTTCATGACCACCCCCAGGACTGTCCTGCCACTGTACATCTCATCCAGCTCAAATTCACCCCGAAGAGACTGAAATACACCATTCATTATCTTCTTTACCTGCAAAAGAGCATGACAGGAAACAGATACACAATTCATTAGCATGTGAAGCACTGCACTCAACACCAGGCACTTCTCTAAGGGAAGGAACAATAAATCCAAACACGATTTTTCAAATAATCTACTTTCCAAACCAGAAATCCTCACCACATCAGGCCACCTTAACTCAGACCACTCTATGTGACTCAAACTTATCCCCCCAAACTGAGGCAGGCTGCACAAAGCCAAGGCAGACTGGCACTTCTTTCTTATTTTAATTTTTAAATCTAAACCTCAAATGTAGAGTTTTACAAGAAATAGAAGTCAGGCAACAAAGTGGGGAGGAGGAGATGGAGTGAGGCTGTTTACAAGGGCTGGAGGGACAGGACCCAGGGAATGGCTCCCACTGCCAGAGGGCAGGGCTGGATGGGACATTGGGAATTAGGAATTGTTCCCTGGCAGGGTGGGCAGGCCCTGGCACAGGGTGCCCACAGCAGCTGTGGCTGACCCAGGATCCCTGAAGTATCCAAGGCCAGGTTGGATGGGGCTTGGAGGAACCTGGGACAGTGGAAGGTGTCCCTGCTCATGGGAGGGGATGGAATTGATGAACATTAAGGTCTCTTCCAACCCAAACCATTCTGTGTGACCATGACTCTAGGATAAGATCCCACCCCTCCTTCCTCTGTGGACTGTTACTACAAGCACAGTGCTCTGTAGAGATTATTATGTTTTTCCTTCTTATGTCAGTTCAAAGAGAAATAATTCAAGGTAAATCCATTTGTTCAGGAAGGAGAAGTCCTGGAGGGTAAAGCTCACTTGCTCAGTGTAGTCTGCAGGGGAAGATCCATCGTGATCCTTGTGCACGTCTCGGAGTCGTTCCTCGTAGCGAGCCCTCAGTGCCCCCACGTCTGCCTGCAGGGCTGAGTACTGCCAGGGGAGAGGCACCCTCAGAGCAGCTCCTCACACCACAGCCCCACCTCCAGGGGCAAGGGCTGCAGTGAGGCACCAACTCTGAGAGGGGTTTTAAGCATGGCACAAAAGATTTGGCTCAAAGCAACAGCACCAAAATAAGGACAGCCAAGGCAGTCTTGGAGAGCCACAGCTGTGTCATGAGCTCCTCAAGTGCCACCAAGAATAGAGGGGTGCAGCATCACTGAGATCCCAGTGAGATGAAGGCTGGGTCTCATTATTGGGCCTGTTCTGGTTTGCTGGAAATCACATGAAATTATCCCTTCCCCACCATATTCTGGAACTCCCATCCTTGTTATTCTGGACTAGCCTGAGGTTGGTGCTCCCTGCACTCCAGTTCCTATCCAGCTGTGTTATTCCTTTACCTTCTCTTGGATAAGCTCCAGCTCCTCCAAACGTTGCTGAGCCTCAGACAATTTTTGCTCCTCTGCTTTTTTTGAGTGTTTGAGAGCTGTGAGCTGAAACACAAGAAGCAGAGCAGGTCCAGCCCCTGGCAGTGTCACCCACTCCAAGCAGCCACTCAGGACAGTGCAGGGAAGTGGAAGCTGTAGCTGTTGCTACAGTTCAGCACTATCAGCACCTTGGCTCTCCCTCCTCCATAATAAACCCAACCCAACCCCTGCACCTGCAGATGGCTGAGATCAAGCTCCACAACAGGCAGGGAGTTAAAGTCAAGCCCCAGTTAGGTGGGAGAAGATTGTTGGTTCCAGCTGCTGGTGTTTAGTGCCCATTACAGCAATGAAGAACAGCTCTTTACCTTCTCTTCCAGCTGGGCCAGCTGGTGCTGCAGGGAGTCCCTCTGCTCACACAGCTCCTGGCACTGCCGGGCGTGCTGCTCCTTGGCTGAGGCCAGGGCACGCTCACACTTGGCCTCACACTGGGACTCCAGCTCTGCCTGGATCACTGACAGCTGCCCATGGCACAAGAGACACCATCAGGAACACAAACACACACACAGATCTGTGTTTGCACAGGGGGTGAGAGCCAGGGCTGGACACCCAGAGACAGAGTGCAGCCACCAGCTCACACCCACACCTCTCACTTCAGCTCCAGCCACAAACTCCCAGGCTGGCCAGATGATCTGGCTCAGATTTCAGACCTCTTGGCATAATTCTAAACAACCTTTCACTCCTCACAAGTCCCATATTCTTCTCTCTACTACAATCTTAATTTGGTGCCTCTCCTTTCCTCAGTTTGACACTAACCCATGAATTCAAGCAGGTAATGCTTTCCTTCTTCCCCTAGCTGACCATTTTCACATTATTTCCTACCTCTAGGCTCCCACAAGCCCTCCAGACCTGGAGCAGCAGCTCCCCTGAGTCCCCACCTGCTCTGCTGCTGCCTGGTCAGTCGAGGTCCGGGCCTTTTTCAGGAGCTGCCGGAGCTTGTCCAGCTCCTGCTGGTACGACCTGCGAATTTCCTCCATCTCCTCCTCTGCCTGAGCTCTCTCTGACAGGGATTTCTTCTTCCTCTCTGCAAGATTCTGCAGCACAGAACACGACACAGAATAGGCCAGACTGCACCAAAGCAGCTTTTCTCCCTCAGACAGAAGAAGCTTCTTTGGGCAGGGAACTTCATCGCTTGAAATCAAGCTGAGGCTATCTCAGAGGTAAGGAAGGTGACACATTACTGGGTAAGACATTAAATAAATAAGTAATAAATAAATAGAAATAAGTAAATAATAAAAATTAAATACTAATGACTAATAAAAAACAAACAATAATCAATAAAAATAAATAAAAAATAAATAATGAATTCTCATAAGGAAAAAGGATCCACCAGCCTGCAGATGAGTCAAGATTTGCTTTACCTACATATTTAAAAGCAAAAACCTTTGGTTTTTGGGTTAACCTTCAGTAAACAACTGCATCTATGTTGCTGGCACTGGACATACCCTTTCCAGAGTCTCCTTTTCCACCCTCAGGTCTGTCAGCTCTTCCTCCAGTGCTGCAATCTTCATATCCAGCTGTTTGCGGCTCTGCTTCTCAGCCTTGAACCTGCTCTGAGTGTCCTGAGAGGCTTCCTGGAGCTCTGCAAACAAAGCCCCCATTTCCCTGTGAGTCTGGGTGCAACTCCCACTGCAGGGGAGCACATTTTGGGGGCTGATGGGGAGGAACAGAGTTTCCAGCACAGTGCAGTCAACAACCCCACTTGTGCCTGCAGTGGGGACTAGAATTTATCAAGAGCAGCCTGTTCCAGTGCTTTGCAACCATTTCTGTGGAGACATTTTTCCAAATATCCCACTTAAATTCCCCCTGGCCCAGCCTGAGCAGTTCCCCCTCCTCCTGTCCCTGTTTCCTGGAGCAGAGCCCGACCCCCCTGGCTGTCCCCTCTCATCAGGAGCTGTGCAGAGCCACAAGGGCCCCCCTGAGCCTCTTTTGCTCCAGGCTGAGCCCCTTTCCCAACCTCTCCTGGTGCTTCAGCCCCTCAAAGTCCTTCTCGTCATGTGGGGTCCAGAAGTGACCCCAGGGTTCAGGGTGGGGCCACAGCAGTGCCCAACACAGAGGAATGAATCAACACCTCAGGTTTATCTCAACTTTCCATCCACTGGAACATCTGTCTGCTCTGCAGGATGTTGGAGAGAAAAGCCAAGAGATTGTTCTACAAAAGGCATCCCTGGAACAGGATGATTTTGTTTATTGGGTCATCCCACTTTGCCTTCTGTGGTGACAAGGATGCACATCCCTCAGATATTTCAGTGCACCCATATCCTTCTTCCATCCCTTGTGACTGATCCTAGGGAAAGCAGGAAGATCCTCCAGAAGACAGGAAAAAACTACAACTTATCAAAGAAAAGAGCCATGAAGGAGCTCTCACCTGCCACTTGTGCCTGCAGCTTGTTGAGCTGTGCCTCCTGTCTCTCTGCATCCTGCACAGCACAGGAGAGCTGCTTCCTCAGGTCCATCTCCTTCTTCTGGTGGGCAGTGAGCTCCAGCTGCAGCTGGGAAACCTGGGCTGTGGCAGCTGCCAGCTCCTCTGCAACTTTGGCCTGGAGCACAAAATGGAGCAGGGAAAAGGGAAGGGGGAAGAAAAGGGATGTGTGAGGAAGAGCTGGAAAAGGGTTGGAAGCCTTATCAGGGAAGACAGCTCCAGAGTGAGGAGGCAATAGTGACTTTTCTGCCATGTCAGTTCTGTCCAGACTGACTAGAAAGCTGCATGAGGCCACCAACAACCTCACCACCACATCAGTTCAACCCAGTGAGTTTTCCTGAAAAGGTTAAATAGGTTTAAGCCTGGTACCAGTGCCTGGTGGCTCTGCTCAGTTTTCAGGCTATGAAAACATCTATTTGAGTAAAAAGCCTGGGCTCCAACATCTAATTGTCTTCCATAAGCTTACAAATCACTGAAGAGCCACTTAAACACAGGCTGGGCCCAGCCAGGAGAGCAGCCTGTCCCCAGAGCACACAGCACGAGGTCACCTTGGCTGCCCACGGGCAAGGCTGGCATTTCCCAGCACAGCTCTCAGTCAGCTGGGGACCTGTTTAGATTTAGGATTGCTGAGAGTCAGTGATTCACCTAAAACCAGGCACTAGCACAGCTTGTTAGACAACTTGTAAACAATGTTAGCAGGGGCTCAAGGCATCAAGACAGACACAAAGTCCCATTCCCAATCTTGCTGAGTGACACAAACTTCAGAGGATGCTCTGCAAAGACAGAATTTGCACAGGGAATCCCTAAACAGCTTCCACACCTCTGCCTATTTTGAGATTCTCAACAGATTTTTCACATTCTTGAAACAGGTAAGGTCAGGAGAACTGGATTTTCTCTCTGCTTTATCCCCCTCAGAGAATTCCCTCCACATGAGGACCAACACCTTCTGGCACAGAAGAGCTGTGAGCAAAATTGTTCCAGCTATGGTGATGATGAGGATGTGCTGACCTGGAGGGCTGGGATACCACAGCACTCATTTTAAAGAGGAGGCAGCATTTCAGAGAGTGGCCAAAACCAGATCTGCTTTCCTCCTGTGCTTCCATAAATGTCCCACTGCTACACTGACTTCTGGCATGCTAAAACCAAACCCCATGGCACAGCTAAAGACATCTGAAGGTTATTTTAACCCTGGCCTCTGTCTTTAATGGCAAATAAAGAAAACAAAACTAGGAGATCCTGTGGCAGGAAGTGTTACTAGACAGAAGTTTCTACAGAGGATGCTTCATGTCCACAGCTCCAGCCTCCAGGCACCAGGAATCCTGGGTGACCTGTGCCTGTTTGCCAGTGATCCTGCTCTCCCATGGGCAGTGAAACAAGCAGCAATGAGAGAGAATTCTTGGAAAGGGCTCCCCAAGAAAGAGGGGGCCAGTGGGGAGACACTGCCAGTTCTAGAGCCCTTTTCCAGTGAGGGATCTGTGCTCATTCAAGCTCTGAGACAATTCTTTCCATGCCAATCATTTTCTAGCTCAAGAGGAAGCTGGGCTGGCACTTCCTAGGGCACACCCATGTAGGAGCTACACAGTCAGCAGACACTGCCTCACCTGGTCCCAGCCCCGATCCACTGGCAGCATGTGCTGGGAAGAGAAAGCAGCAACAGGAAACAGGAAGGGTTAAGAACACAACTTGAAAGGCAGAGGCATTCATCAGCAGAAAAGCAAAATGCTTCATAACAGGAGCCTAAGGCATGCCAGAGAAGCCTTTAAATTACTCCAAGGACTGTAAAAGCTTAGACAGGAAAAGGGAGTGAAACCTGATGTAAAAAGAAAGACACTAAAGGTATCCTTAGGGTGTGTCACACTCCAGAGCTGGGAGCAGTCCTGGCTGTGGCCTGCACTGGAGAGGAGGGGAATTACTTATGGTTCACAAGCCTTCACCTAAAGCTGTGACTTGCTCTGCCAGGGCCAAAGATCCACAACCTAAAGCAGTGAGTAACCACCACCTCAGTGATCCTGGGTACAACCAAATAAATAGTGAGTAAACCTGTGTGTAAACAATGGGCAAACAGCTTCCAATCAATCCTCTTCCCTGGGGAATCAGTGACTGCAGGCCCAGGGCAAGCTGGGTTAGACAAAGGGAAGAGGAAGGAACACCAGCCTTCATATTTACAGTCAATACTCCCACAGAGCCAGGGGGAATCTCCCAGTGCAAGGCAGGGCTTTCCTGGTCTGGCCTGAAGCCTGTTCATGCAACATCATCCCTGGGCACTGACTGCTCAGTCAGGGGGTCCTGCTGAAGATGAGGCCCAAAAGACTCCTGAGGATCTTATACTTCCAAAGATGACTCCTCCTCAAGTTTTACTGTACCAGCAGGATGCTGTCCTCACTGAGGAGGGAATTCAATTTATTATTTCAGTCTGACTTATTCCTGGTTAGACTCTCTCACACTCCTACATATTGTGGGTGTGCAGCCTGGGCTGGGGGTGGAAAAGCAGCCCCTTTCCCTGCCTGCTCTCAGCACTATCAGCCCTTCCCTGCTCTTGACCACCCTTTGGAAAGCTGCAGTTCTGGTCAGCTTTAGGTGCACCAAGCTGTGGTTCTCACACAGAGGAAGCATTTGTCACCTCACATTTGAGCTGGAGAGAGACAGCTCAGCAGCAGAGCACAGAGCAAGACTGGACTTGGTGCAATTTAAGAAGCCAATGCTTGAGAAAGCAGAGCAGGCACCATGCAATGGCAGAGCCAGAGCAGCACTCCTGGGCCAGGCTGGCCTGCAGGGATGGTTCAGGGTATGCAGTCATGCAGAAATGCATTTCACTGGTTTAAAAGCTATTTCCCAACAGCTCCTGTCATAAAAGCACAATGTGTTACTGGGAAAAACAAACAGCTTCTGATTAGCATTAAAAAAAAGCACAAAAGTGCAATGAAGAAACTCCAGTAGGAAATACATTTTTTCTTGCATCCATATTCAGTCTGGGTGAGTTATATAAAAGGAAGACAACTATTCTGCAACTATCAGTGCAACTACATAACTGAAGTATTTCCAACTCTAAAGCCCTGTGATACAAAATTCCACAACACATTGGCCACATGTCTACACAGTTAACAATAAATCAGACACTCTCCTACAAGGTAACAACATTAAAGTTATGACAGCATGAAATGGTTACAATCTCTGATGCTTTGGTCATGAAAGCCATCAAAACCAATTATTTCTCAAAACAAAGTTCAGAACTGCAGCTGCCTTCTAAGAAAACTGCCTTGACTAACAAGGCTTCAGTTTGTTTTAATGCAACACCCTGGCTTTGTTCATGGCACTGTTACCTTCTCCTGCTCTGCATGCAACACTCTTGCCTGTGTGTTCTCATTTGTGGTCTGCAGGGAGTGGTTCCTCTGCTCCATCAGCAGGTTACTCTGCTCCACATACCTGTGAACAGGGAGACTCTGTGGGATTCCTGGAACCACAGGGCTTGGAGCCAAGGGCTCTGACAGAAAAGGTGACATCCCAAAGAACAGCAGGTCTCTGGGGAATTCATGACAAGTCCCAGACAATCCGACAGGATGTGCTGATCTCAGAGGGGTAGGAGGGCTGTGCCTGGCACAGCAGAGCTTTTATCAGCTGGGATAAGTGCTTCACAGCTGAACTTCACAAAGGGCTCCACATCCCCGACAATTTCTTCACCTCACTAAAAAGCCAGCAAAAATAAAGTAACTCCCAGAAGCAGGGCAAGTGTGCTCAAAGACACATGAGAAATTTTCTTCCCCTTTTACACATTCATGTTTACTGTAAATCAGAGTTTTGGGGATAAGCTCTGCAGAGAAGGGGTGGGAGGAATCCCACACTTTAAATACCTTAAGAAAAAAAAATAAATATCAGAATATGGCTGTCTCCTAACCAAGACCCCTCAGTTATGCCCAAGTGTAAGTTGGAGAGTCTGGAAATGCAATGAGGCTCCCAGCCCTTACCTCTGGTTGCGTTCAATCAACTCGCTGATCTTCTCATTCTGCTCCTCAATCCGACTGCTCTTCTCAAATATCTCCTGCTTCAGTCTCTCATTCTCCTAAAGCACAGCTCAGCATCAATATTCAGCTTACTCAGATTTCCTCGCAGCAGTTCCTAAACCTTTGTTTTGCACAGAGGCAGGACAGTGGTGAGGCTCATCCCTTCTGTGGGAGCAGCCCAGGAAGGCACCTGCCACATTCAGCAGAATCCTGGCACAGGACAGTGGCTGCCAAATCCCATTCTAGAAAATATTGTGTCTGGTTGACTTCTTTACCCACAAACCCCAAGGTTTTAAGGCTGCTGCTTAGAAAGGCTTCAAAGCATAAAATTAAGCAGTGAATAGCAGAAGCAGGTGGTTTCTACAACGTGCTACTTCAGCTGTGAAATCATTCTGCTGAAGGCTGGGGGCTAAATCCATAATGGTTTGAGAAGCTGAACTTCTCCCACATGAACCTTTTGTCAAAGCCCATTAAATACCCACAACTCTGACTCAGAAAATACCCAAACCTCAAAATGCTGAGAGGAGCTTTTTGGAGGGGGAAAGAGGGATGGCAATCATTCTAAGTCTCATCCTCATTCTGACCACACAAAACCTGAAGCCATGGGAGGCTGGACATTTGCTCTCCTTAGGGATAAGGAGAGCCCCAGGTGCTGATGGCAGTGAAAGCAGCTGGCCAGGCTCACCTGGATGATGCGCTGGATGTTGCTCATGATCATGGAGGCTTCCATGGTGACAGAGGAGATGCCAGGCAGCAGGGAGCTGTTAGCAGTGCTTTGCTTCTTCAGCTCCTCCACCTGCAGGGAGAAACCACTCTTAAGCCATTTGAAATGAATTTATGAGTGTAGGTGAGAGTCAGACATGTGCAAAGAGGCATTTCACTGTTCCTTCTGCACAGCTGCAGGGAACAGGCACTGAATCAAGTGTGACACCTCCCAGAGGGCAGGGAATCCTCCAAACAATGCACCACATGATATTCAAGACAGCACCTTTTCCCAAGCCTAAGCTCTGTTTTTACACAGCAGCTGAACTACTGCCACTTGAAGGTGTGATAATATTGGAATTTTACTCATTTACTGTATGCAGGCATTTAAATAGAGCCAACTGCTCTCAGCACACCTGGAGAGCAGAAATATCCTGGGCAGCCATTTTACCCACACCTGGGCAGCCTGGTGATCCATTTTACCCATACCTGGGCAGCCAGGTGATCCATTTTACTCAGGTGATCCATTTTATCCATACCTGGGCAGCCAGGTGATCCATTTTATCCACGACTTTGCTCACAGCCAGTCGGATTTCAGTGTTGTGCTGCCGAGCTTCTGTCATCAAAAAGGAAGTGACATCTCCAGGAGCTCGAAGGGAAAGGAGACAGATTTAGAGTGACAAGGGGAAGGAAATACCTGCACAGAGACACAGCAAAAGCTGGGTAGCATGAAGCCTGCCACCAGCAAAACCCAGAAATGAAAAGGGCATGGTATTTGGAAAATGAATAATGTAGGTATTTCCCAAATAACCTCAACAGGCAGGTTGGACTACAGGAAATTCTTGAGCCATGTGACAGCTCAGCTCAACAAGAGCAAAGCCCCCAGACACATCAGAGCAGCAGAGGGACAATCAAAGCAGAGGCACAATCAAACCACAGCAGTGAAGGTCAGCCTGAAACCGCACTGCAAAACCAGGCTCCAAGAAAGGTTCAGTTCACTCAAGACTTCATCAACTGGGATGACTTAATGGTTCTTTAAATGCATTTGGTCCTTCCTAGGTTTTGCCTTTTACAGTTAAATTCTTTCCCTGGCTGGTAGTTTTAATTATAACTGGAAGCACCATCTACCAAATTCCTTTAGTAATACCCAGTCCTAGGAAGACACAGCAATTCCAGCCCCTTTCACACTGCACAAAGCTCTTCAAGGTAAGAAAGAGATGGGTATTTATTGAGAAGTGCTTGCCCCTATTTGATATTAAAAAACAAGCATTTGTGAAACAGCACAGTGGTACCACAGCTATAAATCATCATCACCAACTGTTTATGCAGGAGTTGCAGCCCTCTGAGAAGCAGGTACTCTTTAAAACATACCTTGGTAAGGAGCAGGATACATCTGACCCACAGGCTGGAGTTGAGAAGCAGATGCAGCAGTTTGGGGGTAAGCAAATGCCACTCCTGGATATGCCTTAGGATAAGTTCAATAGGTTAGAATGTGTTTTGCTGTTTTCCCCATGTTCTCAAAGTTTCATATTTTTTGAAGCCAAAGAGCAGGGATGATGTTTGGAAAGAAAAAATCCAAGAATTAAGGAGTTGGAAAGTCAAAATACACAAGAGTCATTGTGAAAGGAAAATAAGACTTTTCTTTTGAGGGTTAGTTAGTTCCCACCTTCACTCAAATTTCAGGAAAACTATGTCATTTGTGAGAGTCAGATCAGCATGTGAACAGCTCCCTCTGATGTTAATTTGAACACAGGGTTATTTCCTGAAAAGGGCTCAAAAAGCACAGCACAACTTGATTGCAACTTTACTGCTCATTGCTGAGGAACTTGCAAGTTTTTGTTGTATCCACTACAAAACCAGGTATTAAAGCCTGGTTCATCCTTAGTTTAAAAACCCATCATAAACAGAAAATTAGCCCTTTTGGAATAAAATTTAAGAGGCATATGGTGAAAACCTGAGAACGCCAGAGAATCACAGGAAACAGCCTGGAATTCTCACCCTTATTTTAAAGTCCTTGCTCCCAGCAATGGAGAAGACTCAGAAGAAAGGACAGAAGTGCCAATAACCTCTTTGATTTCATTTTGGTACCTGAAAGCCTTGTGCTCCTCCAGGCAGAGCTGAATGGGGCTGGATAGTTGCAGGAATTAAAGCAGCAGAAGATACTGAAGGTGCAGCACCAGATGCTTGAGGTACTGAAAAGGAAGAAATAATTCAGCATGCCATAAAGCAGCTCAAAAGAATTTAATTCACCTAGTGTGAAATGGCAAAAAACCCACCAACAACCAAACCACTGAATAGAGAAAAGTTTAACAAAAGCTGTCTGCAACCTTGTGAAAATTTAAATCCAGTCAAGCAAGTAGGTCAAGAAAAGAGTAACCTTTCACAGAAATCCCACTTTTAGCTCCACTTAAACAACCTCTTTTCATTCAGAGATAGCTCTGAAGTTCACTGACATGAGGTGTGACTCAGACTGCCTCTGAAGGCTGCTCAGCTGACCAGCAGCTGATGTGACCATTCCATCATGGGAAGGCACATCCAGCCCTGCAGAGCTGCCAGCCCCATGCTGCCCTTCCTTCACTTGGATTTCCATCATTCCTAAAAGTACAGTTCACTGGGAGAGGATTTGTAATGTTCCATTTACCAGTCCCATGGCCAATCTCAGTGCCAGTGACAGGACAGCTCAGGCTCTTCCTCAAGCACAAGACCACAATGAAGAAACACTCCAAGGATTATCTTGTGCTCCATGGATTAGTGGCCCATGGATCAGCAAGCCTTATCAGAAGCTTCCAGCTCATATTTCAGCTCCTGGAAGGAACCCTCTGTTCCCCCAGCCCCCTGGGGTGGAAAGGGAGTGCAGGAGCTCCCCAGCACGTTACCTTGTGTGGACACTGTGGGCAGCACTGCCTGAGCTGGCTGGGAGGGTCTGCTTGAAGCCACTGGCTGTGTTGTCCCTCTCAGAGTATTGGGATCCTAAAAACATTTCTGCATGTTACAAGAAACACCAAAGAACAAGCCAGCAGCCTGAGCCCAAGGTCACTTGAGACAAGGTGTTACCCCAGGAAGCCAAGTGGAACCTTTCTGTCACAGACTCAGAGCAGACTTCCTGGACAAGGGCAGAGCCACTGCTACAGATCCCACTTCAAGCAACCCCCAGGGTAGGAAAAGCAGTGAAAGAGTCACCCTGCTGTGGCTGGTACCTCTATTTCTGAGTCACTGGAGTCCAGCTGGCTCCCTGCTGTCCCAGCAAGGAAAGGCAGCATGGGCTGTCCCATTTTGGCCATCCGAGAAATCAGCTTTGCCTTTGCCACATCTGGGTTCTAAAAGAAACATTTAGTTACTCTCCCTCTCTCAGCCCAGGCTTTTGGGGTATTACAAACACTTCTAAATCTCAGACTGAATTCTGACTCAATTTTTCAATGACTGTGAAAATCTGCTCTTCAATCCTGGTGCTACCTTGTGTGCTTGTTAAGCTGGTTTGTTTTATATATCCTCTTTCTGGGATGACAGTGCTGTCACTACAGAGGAAAATCTATCCCTGCACAAAACAAACATGAAAATGTGTGAGTTCAGGAAGCTGCTCAGCAGCTTTTTCTGTCTGGAGGCACAAAGTCTTCTCATGCAGCTCTATAAACTTATCCTGAATGCCCCAATTCCTTTGTTATCTATTTTAAATTTATCCATTTATCTCAAAAGACAACCAGCCTTGTGAACATCCACATGGTCAAAGTCACTTTCATTTAAGAGCAGGAACTGGAGCTGGGTTCCTCAGGTCCTGGTAATCACAGAATCAGAAAGGCTGGAAAAGATCTTTTAAGGTCATGGAGTCCAACTATTAATCATGGACTCCAACCATTAATTCCTACAAAAACAAGGCCCTAAGCTGCTGTAAGGTGAACATTCCAGTGTCTTGCATGACGCTCACTTTATCTTTAGCAGTACCCAATGCCTAAAGTGAAAATGAACTTCTCTACTCAGGCTTCAAGTTAGGAGAAGGCAGCACTTACTGCGAGCTGCTCACTGATGGAGTTGGACTTGGCCCGGACAGCTGGCTCCCTGCAAGACCAAACAGGAGTGGAGATCAGCCAGGAGCAATTCAGGAGCCAACACTCTGGATTTATAAACACTGTTAAATACATCTCTCCCTAGGAAAGCTGTTTTCTCACATCATGAGCATTTCCTTTAGCCCACACTCCTGAACAGTCTTTGCAGTATTATCTGTAGATATGCTCAGGACACCACTGTGGCCCATTGGAACAGCTGATTATAGCAAGATAATTTTGTTGACTGCTTTAACAACCATGTTCTGGTATAAATAATTTTAATTAAGTCCAATAAACTACTTATGGCAACAAGAGCAGCACTTACTTGGACTCCCTAAAAAGGGTGACTGACCCATTTAATTTCAGGAACAGAACATGGAATAATTAAGGTTGGAAGATACATCTAAGGTTGAGTCATCAACCACTAACCTAGCCCCAGCATGTTCAGCACTAAACCCCATCCCCAAGTGCCACATCTGCATTCTTTGAACACCTCCAGGGATGGTAACTCCACCCAGGGCAGCCTGTGCCAATGCCTGACCATTCTGTCAGTGGAGGTTTTCCCAATATCCACCATCAACCTCTCCTGGAGTAACTTAAGAGGTGATTTCCTCTCCCCAGTCACTTATTACCTGGGGAAAAACCCCAACCCCACCCGGCTACACCCTCTTTTCAGGGAGTTGTGGAGACTGAGAAGGTGCAAACTGATGCCAGTGATACCAGCGGAGATGAGACTGCTGCTAGAGCAGCACCCACACAGCTCAATCCCACAGGATCTCAGGAAGGCTGGAATGATTTCCTTCACTGGAGCCCATTCCAACTGCTTTAATCTGGAAGTCAGCACTCAGGCAGAAAATTCCAGCGAGTCCTGTTAGCAAGCACTGCTCTGCCACATGGAGGGCACTGAGCTGGCACAGAGGCCTCACATTTGCCAATGATGCAAAAAGTAAAAAAGTGCAGCACTGTGCTGGTGGGCATCACCAGCATTAACACAGAGAGGTGTTCAGGCCATGCTGCCTCTTACCCAGGCTTTGGAGGGATGGTGGAGGGAGGCACTAAACCAGAGTCTGAGGAGAAGCCATCTGAACTGGGAACTGGAGAAGGTGCAGGGGAATCCCTTGAGCTGACACTCAGCCCATCTGAACCAGAGCACTCCTTTGCCAGCTTCACCTTAAAAAGCAGGAAGCAAAAAAGAAAAAGAGATGTTTTTCTGGGTTCCTGTAAAAATTGCCATCAATTTATTTGTGATGCCACTGCCTGTGGAGCTCGTGCACTTCAAGGAAAAGCAGCCAATTGATTCAGAGCTGGGGAAGCTGAGTCTTTACATCCTCTCATTCTTCCCACAGTATTCTGTTTTCCCAAGTGACTCACAAATAAGACAGCTAAAAGATCCCAAGACAGTTACAACAGACAAACAGCCTTGAGGGATTTTCTGGGTTTAGGGCTCTCTTTTGGGTTTGTTTGTTTGAATTAAAGATACACATCTTGCTGAGGTTTCTAACAGTTTCTGAGCTGGAGTTCTCACACCAACAGCAGGTTGCCCCCTTGCAGTCACAAACCAGATGGAAACCAAGCATTTGGCAGGGGACACTCACCCGCCTGACCTCCACCTCAAACACCAGAGTGGAGTCTGGAGGGACTCGAGCAGCCACGCCCTGAGCCCCGTAGGCCCAGGCTGGAGGAATGATGAGGAACCTTCGCCCTCCTTTCTTCATGCCCAGCATTCCTTCTTCCCAGCCCTTCGGTGTGCACAGGCAACAGAAGAGAGAGCAACACTTGGATCAGCGACATTATTTATCCCAATTAAAACAACTTCAGCCAAAGGTTCCAAAGCATATAGAGAGATACTTGCAAAATCCTCTTTGTTTTCAATGTGCAGCCTAAACCTTTGTCTTGCAACAAATCCTGAGAGCCAGTTGTAAATCCCAGTGTTAACTTAAGAATAAAGATGCGGTTCCACCACATACTGGCAAACTCACTCAGCATTCTGGGGGAGAACTGGACTCCAAAGAGATCTGAATTGCTCTGATTAGATTTACAAGGCAACCCAAAAATATAGTTGGAATGAGGGACATGGAAGTCAGAGCACTGCACACTGCCCAAGGGATGCCAGCACTGAACAGGATGGCTCTAACAGCCAGGCAAAATTAGTAAGATACAGGATAAAACAAAACAGACAAATAGCACATCTTCAATAAAAGACAAGTTGTAACAGGTCATATTTGAATTATACAGGTCATACATTAATTACTCAGGTCATGGAAGTGACCTGAACAAAAGCATCTCTGACTCAAACCCTGATTTTATGGGATAACCTAAGGGAGTATCACAACCCCCTTAGGTAGATGAAAAATTGTTTCCTTAAGAAATAGGGTTCCCCAAGAACAAGGGAATGGATGAAGTGACTTCCAGGAAAAACAAAGACAATGAAACCCCAGCTCCTGAAAACAGGAAGTTTCCTTTTTACCAGAGAGGACAACTCCTGTCTAACACTGATGTTGAAAAGGAGACTGGGCTCTATTGTGCAAAGCTTGAGTGACTCACTGTCACAGAGTGTTTGCTAATAAATGAAACAGAAATAGCAAGTATGAATTACTGCAGATCTTGTTCAGGATTCAAAGCTCTGAGACTTGAATTATTGCAATGAAAGTGCCAGAAGTTGTACCTTGATGACCTTTCCAGAGCCCAGCTTCAGCCGCAGCAGCTTGTCTTTGTTAACATTAGAGTCAAACACCTGAGAGTTGAACAAGAACACAAAACACATGGATTTCCCAACTGTTTCAAGATTCTGAATGCTGCTTTACACATTCCATGAACTCCTAGAACCTCTGGTTAAATGCTATTTCCCATCCCACTACTACCAAAATTACTTCTCAGCCATAAGACAGAGCTTTAGACCATTTCCTGAAGTACAATTTCATGGAGTGAATGATAACTGCAGACTCAGACCTGCTTTAGGACAGGGCTGGGTCAAACAAAACACAACATTAAATATTCATGTGTGAGAGTGCCCACAGAAGTTTAAAAGCATTTCAATCACCTCCCCCTGAACATAACAGAATAACAGAAACATTAAGGTTGGAAAAGCCCTCTAAGATTACCAAGTCCAACCATTCCCCCAGCACTGCCCTGTTCACCACCAAACCCTGTCTCAAGCACCACATCCAGATGGATTTTGAACACTTCCAGGGATGTGACTCCACTGCTGCCCTGGGCAGCCTGTGCCAATGCTCAACAACCCTTTCAGTGAGGAATATTTTTTTGTAATGTGCCAGAATCCCTTGATATTCTATAGGCAATACAGATGACCCAAATGCCCAAAGCAGACTTTAACATCAACCCCAGTACTATGCTGGATGAGCAGGCTCCTGCCAGGACCATCCCACTCAGCATTAGGAGGTGGCAGAGGTGTCTTTACCTGTCCAAGCCCATTGTTCTGGAACAGCCATCCTGTATAGGCAACCTCCAGGGAGTCTCCTCCTTCCACCCCCTGCCCTTCTCCCAGGAGGAGATCCTGGCAGAGGACTGAGTCCAGGGCTGGAGAGCTGTTGCATTTGGCAATGCACACCTGCAGAGGGAAAGCCTGGCAGTGTCTCTGGCCTTTAATGACAAGTCCCACTCATGAATCTGATGCATTCTTTGCTGTACTGATCAAGCCCACACTAGAAATGCACTTCCAGGGGATTCCAAATCTCCTTGTGCTGATCAAACACCCTCTGCTCTACAGAACCATTGATATGCAGCACTTGGAATCCTGAGGAGCAACAGGCTCCCAGCCTCAAAGAGATTTGTGTTAATGAACAAAACTCAGGGCAGGCAGCTCTCAGATGTCTCCATCACAGTTATTCACTCAAAGCTGAACTCCAATGAAAACAAAGCTTGATTTGCCCCTGCTGTAAAGCAGCCATCAGATCTGGCTGGCCCAGAGGGGAGCAGTTACCTGCTTACTGAAATCCACTGCTGCCTTTTCTGACTCAAACATGATGGACCAGTTCTGCCTCTGATCATCATAGAACGTGCTGTAATTGTTGGGCTGAACCTGTGGGAGAGGAAATCACTTCTATCTTAGACATTAAATGAACTAAAAAACCACATCCAAAAGAAGCTTAAAAATAAAAGCTACTGAAATAAGGCAGGAAGAACTCTGCTGTTCTACTGCCCAGGTTCAAAATTAGCCTTTATTTACGTGCTCATTTTCATGGAAGAATTATTATAACTCAAATATGTGAGCAAATATTAAGTGTTTCCTACATGCTGCAGTTCACACAGGAAGGTGAAACCTTTCAGAAACTCCCTTGAAGCCTGGTTCTTTGATATATACTGAGAATTTTTAAGTGAGAGTAATTTACATTTCATAGTTTATTGTATTTAGGCTTCCAGAATCAGTTGGAGAAATCACTTCCTCCTCACTTCTAAATCCATGTCATCAGAAGTGACTGTAAAACCCATTAATTTTTCAAGAATGTGCTTATAAAAAACTAGATAGCAAGGTCTAAGCTGGGACAGAAATTGAATTGTTTTGGAGTGAAATTTCTATCTCTCATACAAAGAAATTTGATGCCATCTGATGAGAAGCTAAGAACAGTAAACCATCACATCAATTTTCTGTAAAACTGGCAGAAACCAACTTCCTCAGAGATTCCATTTTAGAGCTCATAATGCTCCAGATTGTTCTCAACAGCAGAAAAATGCTGAGTGTAAATTTCCTGAGAGAAAACATTTCCTTGCTGTCATTTCCTTCTGCTTACTCAGTTGTATTCTCTCAGACAACTCAAAATTCCCAGCAAAAGGAATTTTGCTGGTTTTATCCAGGGCTGCAACCCCCAAACACCTCTGTGAGCACAGGTAATAATTTACCTCCTACAGGAGCCTTGGTTTGGAAATCTCCTGAGGAGGTGCTCAGCCAAAGGGAGCTGTCACAGCCTCTTGTGCAATACATGAGGAGAACAGGCACACTGGGACACCTCCTGCTCTGTCACTCACATGTTTGATCTCAAAGGTTACAAGCCAAGGCTTAAGGAAGAATTTTAGAGCCAACCTTGTGTTTGGTGTGATCAAAAAAGGCTTTTCCAAGCCAGGGTCTCACCGTGAGCACAAAGCCTGGGTGGATCCTTGCAGAGGTGATCTGTTGCTGCTGGCTGATGTAAAGGAGGATCCTGTACTGGATTCCACAAGGAATTGGACAAGGAAAAAGAACAAAAACAGGAACTCAAAACCTCTTCCATTCTAAGGTGCTTTGTCACATGCAGAGCCTAAGGCTCAGTATTTATTTGTCAAATATACCTCAGCAAAAATACTTAACACAGTTTTGTGACACTTACTAAAACTGGTTTGTTTTCAAGGGTTTTATTTAGCTGCAGCAACCAAGCAAGTGAAACTCATTGTTTTATAATAAACAACATGCTTTAACTAATTCCACATTTTTCACAGTTACAGTGGAAACAGATGGTGCACTAACCCTTCCAGATAGAGAACTCAGCACTCATGGCATCAAACCATCAGAGTCATTGAGGCTGGAAGAGACTGAATGATCCAAGGTCACTCCCCCAGCACTGCCAAGGTCACCACTGACCCATGTCCCCAAGTGCCACATCCACATGGCTTTTAAACCCCTCCAGGGATGGGGACTCCACCACTGCCCTGGGCAGCTGTGCCAGGCCCTGACCACCCATTTGGGAAAGACATTTTCCCTGAAGAGGTTTGTGTGTGAAATCTTTATCTTTGCATCAACCTATTGGCACAACACACTGAGTTGAGGGAGTTTTCCAAGTACTAAACAACACAGATATGAGATTTATTGACATATTTGGCTCTACTAAACATAATTATTATGGAAATGTGTTTTCCTTTGTGCACCTGCACTGGACACAGCTCAGTGGTGAACTGGGAGTGATGCAGTGACTGCTCCCAGCTGGATGTGATATCCCACAGGCAGCTTGAGGAAAGCTGGTTCAGCTTCCTCCTGCACTGCCTGCGCTCCCCAGCTCCCCCAGAACAACACAGCTCAACTTCCCAGATCACTGACTCAGGAATTTAGTTACCAAACTAAGATTTATTTTGTTCTTGCCGAAGAAGCAACTTAGTGAGACGTGAATGAGAACTTGGGGGATATGAAACATCACAAATACCAACACCAGGGAGGGGTGAGAGTTTTCAAAGCAGCTTTAAAACACACCAATTTACTGGGCACCTTGGTTCTGTGTTCTTCAAGGAACACTTGGGAAGGAAAGATGTTTTTGATACCAAAAGAACAAAACTTAAGCAAAGCATCCCTGTACTGCTGGACAGAATTTTCCTTTATACCCATTTCCATGTGCACAAATATATGATCCAGTTGTAAAAGACATGCTGAATAAATACCAAAATTACTTCCAGAAACACTGGAAAACTATTTCAGGCATGAGTTGTAAGAGATCTTACAAACTCGCAGATTACAGGAAAGAAAAATGTCACCAGGGTGGATGGCTGAGCCCCAGGAAAACCCAGGAGGCAGAAAGGCAGCAGGAGAACAACACCAAAAGCAAAACACCACCTCACAGCAGTGAGCCCTCAGCATGGCAGAGCTAGGGAAGGAAGTGTCTCTCACCTCTCTGGTGGCATGGTTCCCCACTACAGCTGCTCCATACTTGCCTTGCTTCAAGTACTGCCCATTTGTACTGGAAGATAAGGGAGACATTCAGCTGCACAACTGCCCCTAAATTAGAATTCTTTAGAATTTAGATCCCTTTTCCCAGGTATAAAATGTCAGGCAGTCTTGCTTAGCTTAGAGCCATTCCTGCTTGCCCTCAGGCAAGTGCACACATTGTAGAGCAAGTTGAAAACTGCTCTCACAGATCCAGGGCAGAAACTTTTCCCCATCAAACAGTTTTAGTGCTTTCACTCTGCTCAAGCCACAATTCTCAAGTGCATGAACCACAGGCATCTGACAGAGCCTCCTGAAGCAGAGCAGGATCTCAGCCCAGCAGCCAGGACACAGCTCCCAGGCACAGACAGACCCAGAGCTTGCTCTTTACCTCAGAACTGCCTCACCCGGAGCTGCAGCGCAGCAACTGAAACTGCTCTTGAGCAGAGCCATCACTGCCTTGCAGCATTCCCACCATGCAGATATGGCTGAAAACAAGTGTCTCTTCCCATTTATCCAGGAGTACCTCCCCTCTGGGACCAGGGACAGGCTGCAGCAGGAGTCACTTACTATCGATAGGCGAGCACCGCCGTGGCCACCAGCACCGAGGGGGCTCCCGAGGCCGCCGGGGCCTTCTGGGGCTGCCCTGTGGGGACAGAGACCAGGGACAGCTCTCAGAGGCACAGCACGGGCCAGGGACACCACCACCACACGCTCCTTCCCACAAGGAGAAATAACTTCAGAGGGAAATTACAAAGAAACAAAGACTTGAGTTCCAAAGTCACCCAGAGCCAGCTGAAAACCCAGGTGCAGGAGGAAAACACCCCTGAGGAAAGCTCAGGGAATTATTTGCTCTGCTGCTCCTCACAAGGGCCCTTGTTCTCACCACACACACGTGCTGCTGA
>WBNP01000801.1:0-16239 GCA_013401095.1 Passerina amoena
CTCCAATGACACTGCACAAACCAACAGTCCATCAAATTTCTCTTCCTCCATAAACGAATGCAAAACAATGAGTTATTTACAGAAAATGTGTGAGAAAATTCATTACAGGAATGTAAACATCGGAAGGCTTAGAAAATCTTAAAACATCAGGGGGACAGCCCCACTCTGGGATGGCAGCAGGAGTGTGATGGTGAGCATGTCATGAAGAAAGCCTGGAACACCTCCAAGCTGAGCAGACCAAAACTGGAATTCACCTTGTGACACAGGGCCAAATGAGCCCCCTTTTCCTGGGAGCTGGCAGCCGGGAGGGAGCCAGAGCGTGATGGATTGCCCAGGCAGCTCCAGTGTCAGCAGGTAACAGGGCAGCTGGAATCCTTTGCCTGTCCAAATGTCCCCTCCATCTCCTTTGAGCCACCAGCACACATCAAGCATATGAAGTGCAGCATGAATCAGGCCAGCTCACACTGCCAGCAGGATCTCTGCTTCAGACCCAGCTCCTGCCCCTGCGCTGAGCCAAACACTCCCAGCAGCTTTTCCGCAGCCTCTCTCTGCTGAAAGCAAACTGTTCCAATTGCTGCTGAGGTGAGAGGCAGAGCACAGGGCAGGCTGGGCCTCAGAGGATCGAGTCACCAGATGGGAGAACACACAGCCCTGGTCCTGCTGGAGCAAGGCTGGCCTCCCTGCCCATTGCCATGGCAACCTCAGGCTCTGGGGTGACAATGACACTGAGCCCTGGACCTGTAACTGGCTCTGAGGAAAGGGTTTGAGGCTCTCATCATCATTCCTTTTCCCACGCTGCTTGTGAGAAATGACTGCTCAC
Source organism: Passerina amoena (assembly GCA_013401095.1). NCBI lineage: Eukaryota > Metazoa > Chordata > Aves > Passeriformes > Cardinalidae > Passerina > Passerina amoena. The sequence continues at coordinate 821 of WBNP01000801.1, forward strand.
TTTTAAAATTATAAAGGTTTATTAAATCTTAAACAAATAAAGCAAAAGGACAAAATAAGGAAAGATTTGTTGGGATCTCTGGCTGGTCAGAGTGACCTTGAGAAAAGTTGGAAAGTCTCTTTTCCCAGCCCGGCGCTTGAAGAAAACGTCAGGGCTCTTCATTCCTCAGTCTCAAGGTTGTTTATTGCTCCTTATGTATAAAGTTCTTTCTCCTGTCTTGCTGAGGTCTGCTCACCAAGACAGTCCAAGGCACTCTGCCTGCCCCCAGGGCAGTGTTATGTCTTTATACTAAAAACTACATATACAATGTTTACAATTACTTTCCAATACCTATCACCTATGTTAGGCAGTGAGCTTCTACTCTAAACCAATCTAAAAGAAGATGGAGGCCAAGAAGAAGAAGGAGAAAGGCTGGACATGCCCAGATTTCTCCATCTTGCTCCCCTGAATCCCCATTCTAAAAACTCCAAGATCTACTTTTTCTCTTTGTGATAACTTCACTATCATTCTACTTAATTTGTCATGGTTTGCAGATCTTCGTCTAAGGTTGGTAACTTGCTCCATGGGTCATAATCAAACCCACAGGTGTTTTGGGCTCTGTGCCAGGGTCTCTAAGCCCCCTGGCAGGGTCTGGGCTGCTCAGGAGAGCCAGAGGGATGTGCTGGGTCCTGACAAAGATTTCAGCACTGGGAGCCCCTGTGAGTACCAGCCTGTCACAGCAGGACACGAGATGAACGACACACACTCTGAATCCTCTAAGGTAAGAAAGAAGGGAAGTTTATTTCTCAACTTCGATATTCATAGAATTCAAAAAGTGACTCTGGATTGGAGGATGAAATTGCCACCTCTCTAATGACACTGGTTAAATCAACAGTCCATCAAATTTCTCCTCCTCCAGAAAAGAATGCAAAAACAATCATTATTTACAAAAAAAGTGTGTGAGAACTCCATTACAAAAATGTAAACATCAGAAGGCTTAGAAGAACTTAGGGCAACACCAGCCATGTGCTTATCTTCAAAAGGGATGTTCCACCTTTTATACCCTTAGCCCCTCCTAGAGTCCATTCAGTGACTCCTTCCCTGCCACCCAGGGGTGCAGATCACTTTCTTACACCTGGATTTGGGTCAGCTGTTGCCACAGTAACAACCCAACCCTCCCCAATGCCCCTGGGTGCCCAAGGCCATCCCATGATAGCAAAGCAAGGGGAGGACACACTGCAGTGACACAACTGAACATCTACACAGCTTCTCTAAACACACACATAGTGTTCACCCCTCCACTGTGAGAGCCAACATCTCATTTCCCATCTGTAACTCTGCTGAGCTCAGGCCACCACTGACCTTGCTGGAAGATTCCTGTAAGCTTTTCTGGTTTGTTCATTCTAGCAGTTTCTGCTGTATTGTCCACACAGGGCTACCAGGAGAAAAAAATAGACAACAGAAGGATAAAAGGTAATTATAGTGGCTGGCAAAAAGTGGTGGAGGCTCTCTCCATGCTGGCAGAAGTTCACTTGAGATGTGATTAATGCTGGCTAGCGTGAGTACAGCCAAAGCTTGCACAACCCTAGGTAAATAATAATGAAGTTTAAAAAGACATAAGCTACTTGAGTTAATAATTTTAACAGGCTGGGAGAAAACGTTGCTGTTCTCATGGTAACAGAAAAGCTGTAATTTCATCTCTAATTTGAGCATGCCTGATTATACAGTGTACATGCATGGGGTGTGCTGATATAATAAGTGTGCAGATAGCTTTCTGCTCGAAGTTTTTTCTCTCTTCTTTAATTGAAGCCTTTTTAATGAAATGATACTATTGCATAGTTTGGGCAAACAATTCAAAATGGACTAATTAGCACTAAATATACCGTTGAAAAGTGTAGTCAGAATCATTTGGAAGTAAACTGGTATTCCTGCTTGCCACCCCGGTGTCTGTGTCAGTGGATGTCTGACACTGGTGTGTGTGGGCATCTCCCAGAGATCCTGAATGCATTTGCACCTCACTGGTGGTTGCAGTTGTAGAGTTATATTCATTAGATAAGAAAGAAATGGATTTACTGGTCCTCATCTCTGTTCTACAAACAATGTGTACTCACAAATTGAATTCACTTTTGAATTTTTTGAATTTGAATTTTGAATTAACACCTCAAGAGCAAAGACTCTCAGAGGTCAAAACAGCCCAAGGATTTGGCCATTCAATTTTTTCCTTTTGTGGCTTTGGCCAAGATATCAAGACACACAAGGATATCAAGAGTCTCATCCTTTCCAAACTAAGGATGAAAATATATTAAGAAGGCACCTAAATGTGTGCTGCAGGAGCAGGGCTGAGAATGAGACTCTCAGAAAAGCAGCAAGAATTGGACTCATGATTCTTTAGGACTTTTAAAAGTGTTATCCATGGTCCTTTTCAGTTTATTACAATGGCTTAGTCATGGAAGCCAGGTGACAGCACACATAATAGAAGGAGTTTGGGTATCTGTACAAAGGCATCTCCATGGATGACTAATCCTTAACCATCTCCACTGCTCATTTTTCCTATTAAAGTTCTATATTCAGGTTTATTATTCTCTATCAGTTTGAGAACATTTAGCTGTCACATACCAGGGCAGTTCCAAAGCAGCTTCAGAGCACTTAGAAATGTGAATTACAGCTTTGTTTGTAGGAAAACAAGTGACCTTGCCCCAAATGGGTGTGCACAGGGATTGAACTGGGGTAGGAGTGGATGTGTGGGTGTCCTCAGGAGCCTCCTGCACTGGAAGGAGCTGGAGCTGAGCATGGAGGAGGAGGAGGAGGAGGAAATCACCATTTTCAGCTCCTTGTTTTTATCTTTCAGCATAGGCAGATTGACATGTGATTGAACAGACACGTTTCACAGTGAGCTTTTCAAAGGCTGCTCCTTCAGAATCATTAACCTGGCTGGGATCTTTGCATTCTTCTCTCTGCTTTGTTGAATGTTTTCATAGCAGCAATTGGTGGTAGTTCACATGTCCTTAAAGCTGCAAAGCTAGCATTTTAATTTATCCTAATTCAGAACGAAATTGTCTTGCACTGTTGGCTAATTAAATGTTCAAAGAAGTGATAAATTAAGCAGGTTGATCATTACAACACAAGTAATTAGTTAGTCCAACTGAATCCAAGCCTTGAAACCCACATTCCCTGAGATGACAGGAATTTTGGGGATGTGCAAGAATGCAAAGTGGGCATGAAGGTTTAAGATGAAATAAATTTCCTTGAATATTTCATGTTCACATAAAGTCAGAGATTTTTCAAGCTGTTTATTTCGTGCATAAAGGAATTAGTTTTCTAGTGCCACCAAAGGAAGATGAAGTTTCAAAACATCTTGAGATGCTGAGATTTGCAGTTATTTTCCTACAGGGTCTGACATCACCCTGTGTTACACACACAGGAACACACCTGTCTGTGAAAACAGGAATGAGTGGGACAAGCAAAAGCACTAAACCTCTAACCAACCCCCTTGACATTAGTTAAATTCCTAAACAGGCCACTGTAAATGTGATATTCTCCACCTCTTCTCCAGGTGGGCAGAAGTTTGTGAATCAGTTTTAAAGGTCTTCTGCACGTCTGCCATGAAGAAAACATCTTGTCATGGCTCTTCAGTTTATCTGCTATTTCCTTGGGTCAGGGGTTGTAACTTGTTTCCTGAACTCCTACTTGTTTGCTGAATCAGCTGCTATTTCGTATTGCAAATGATGCTCCTCAAATTGAAGCTTCTAAAATCCAAATTATTTTCTTTTTTTTTTCCTCTTCTGAGCTCTAATTGGTCCAGCTGGATTATGTTAATTATTTCTGATCAAAACTGCTCAATAAGCATGTCAGGTCAATTAGTGAGGGTCTCCAGAGTTTAAGATAGTTCTTTTCTTTTTTAGTTATCACGTAGGCAATCCACTGTTACACATTTTATGTTTCTAGAACTATCCCTGAATTAATGAAAAGTTAACAGGCTGGGATGTAAGAAAATGCTTCATAAACATCCACCAATATCTTCCACTGGGGATCACTGGTACCTAAAATGCTGCTTTAATGCTTCAGCATTGAAATCAATCTTGAAATCAGAGTTCATGGCCTCACAGCTGGCCCACGAGGGGATGAGCATCAGGAGAGCCATGAGCTGCCCTGAGCCTGAGGGATGCAGGATAGAATGGGGAAAGCTGCAGCCATGAGTGCTGTCCCTTCCTGTCCATAAAAAGCAGGGATAACAGTAATTTCCCATCTGTGAGATCCATTTGAGCAACTCTGTAAAATACTGAAAGGCTGCTAAATGTTGTTATATTTATTTCTTGCAGATAACTCCTTGTAATACTCATTCACAAACAGAGAAGTCTTTAGATTACACTGGCACAGAGGATGTCAGAGAAAAGCTGTCCACAGATTTAAGCAAGTGGATGTTTTTTTAATATTCCAAATACTTGATTTATTTCTGTGAGCATAGGTTTTCATCAAACCGTCTTTCTCCTTAATTGAGCTAATAACTTTACTGCTGTCCTCCTCTTCCTTCAGTCTGGCAAGCAATTCCCCAACCTCATCTCCCATCTCATATATCCACATTTGATCTGATTATTAGCTGTTAATCTTTTACAAAATTCAGTGCAAGATATTCGAGCCCAGCCTTCTTTAAGGAAGTGATACCTTTTGGTGCGCTGGGTGTCACACACTTAACTTGCAATAACATACCATAAAATTGTTATTTTACAAGGGGTTTGCTCTCCATTTTCCTTTCCCTCCTCCCCTTTTCTAACTGGTATATGGCTCTTCATAAGAAGGTGTGAGGGTGGTTCTGGAGTGCCCAGGTGGGTGAGCAGCTCTCTGGGGTTGCTGTATGAACACACCTGTGTCAGCTGGGTACCTGCAGCACAGGCAGGATGGGGAACAGAGACCTTGCTGCAAAGGGGGAGATCTGGGCCAGCACAGATAAAGTACAAATCACCTTTTACTCATAAACTAACTGGGATTACACATCACTGAGACAGACTATTCAGAGCAAAAAACATTTAAATCTGGGAGGGAGAAAAGAGATCAAGAAATGGCAAATGATCTTTAATCGCCAAGAAGTTATCATAGCAGCAGAAGGCTGATCGATTCCTTTATTGTTCTACACTATATTATACTATTAAGAAAAACCCATCACCCTTGCCTGACAGTCACAACACACACGTGGATCCAATTGGTCAATGAATCCAAACACCATCACCAGAGTCCAATTAAGAAATCACCCTTTGGTACACAAATCTCCATAACACATTCCACATGTGCACAGCAGCAGGTGCAGCAAGTGGAGGTCAGGATTGTTTCTCATTCTTTTCTCTGAGCTTTCTCACAGCTTCTCAGGAAAATCCTGGGAGAGAGCTGTGTCTCTCTCTCTGTTCAGAGGATTTGTGATTAGCACAAGAAGTTGTGTCCAGTGTCAGAGTATGGTGCAGTGGGAGAACTGAGCAATTGGTGTCACCACAACTCCTCTTCCAACCTGGTCATTTTGTGAATTCCTTGTTTTGATAAATCAAGAAAAAACTTGCTACACAGCAGCTCTCAAAAAGAGTTCTTTGCTACTGTGCCTTTCCCATGTTTGCCAAGTGCCTTTACCTGTGAAGCCACTGAATGGCCTTTTTTTGTTTCTAACTACAAACCTATCCCTAGGTACATCAGCAGTGTGTGTCAAACACTAAATTATTTATCATTAGTCATGGGTGCTTCATGTGTGTCACATAATTAACCTGTCCAATTAACAGGGAAGAGGAGTTGAAAAACCATTCCATTGCAAGCTCCAAGTCTTCTCTACATAGAATGAAAGTGGAACACAATTGAATTTACCATTTAGGTCTTCTGAGTTCAAAGATTTTCTGCATTTTATTAAGAAAAGATGTTTCCTTTGGGCCTCATTTATGGCAATATTATAATTACAAGATCTTTTCTATGCAATTATATCTAAGGGACATCAATGATTAAACTAAAAAAAATAGAGTACTGCTCATTATCTTCACACTGCATGAGTTTGAGAGTGTGGGGTGCTTTTGTTAGACTTTTGACAAATAGTGGTTTTAGTCTTGTTTCTGAGGGATGAGCTGTTGGGAGGGGTGTTTAATTCCTGAACTGATTAGGACTGTGAAATGGTCATTTGGGGACTTGATTGCTAACAGCTGAGACATTATGGGACCTTCTGCATTGGAAGATTTGAAATGGCTGAGGGAAAGCTGCTCCTAGTGATTGATCACACGTCTGCTCTGTACTCCACCAGGCAGCATGCTCTGAAAATAGAGCATGGGAGGTGAGGGCTGTGCAGCTGGACTCAGCTGAGAGCAGGGCCTTGTGTGCTTCTCAGGCACCCACACAGCAGGGAAGAAAACTTTGCCAAAGATGTGGGAGATGCACTGTGTTGGTGGTTTTTCACCAACAGGACTGGACTGCTGGGATACCTTCCTTGAGCTTTATTGTGGCCTCATTGCATGGTTGAGACAATTGGAAGATGGCAACAGCTCATGCCTTGCCAGCAGCAGCTGAAGATTTCTTTGTTACAGAGCATTTAAAAAACTCTCTAGCCAACAGCACATTGCTAAAGCTTACAGACAGTTGTTCCAGCCAACCACTAAAAGCACACCTAGCCCTGCTTCACACAATGCTTGCTTCTCTGCTCTCTATTCAAAATACACAATACTTCATTATTAAGCTTAGGACCTTCTTCTATATTGCTAAGCATATTTTTCAGCAGTTTTAAGGTCTATCTTAGCCAAACCTAAAACTCAAGCTATTGTCTCATGTCCTTGCTTGCTGTACCATTGTGACTTTTTCTACTTTCAGACTTTGCAGCTGCAGCTAGCTCTAGGTTTTCTGTTCTTTCTCTTTCTAAGGCCTGCTTTTACAGCTTTCTGGAAATCCTCTTACCTTTACAATTTCCACAATGCACCTTTCCCTTCTAACAAGGAAGCCTGTGGATTTCCACACTGGGCAAGCAAGAGCAGCAGTACCTGTTGTACTCAGAAATTCCCCTCGTCCTCTTGCAAGTGGGCTCCCTCCTCTGAGTGCCAGGCTCCACAGCAGAACTTGGGGGATGACCAGAAACGTGTGAGTATTCTTTTAGAATTGTTTTGGGTTGGTGTTTTTCAATGCAAGGAACTAAAGCAGATACTTTTCAAACAAAGGGAGGTGCGGGAGAATGTATTGAGCAAGTTGGGTGCATTTGACCTGGTGATGCAGATATAGGGACTGGGCTTTATCTTGTTTAACATATCAGTGTCATGGTGTCTGCTAAAATGAGATTCCAACACCCCAGGTGACGCCAGCAAGGGGGATTATTTACAGATGCAAAACCAGACGGTGCTGCTGTGGAACGTGCCTTGAGCTGTTTGATTTTTCAGCACCAGCCTCATTCCATGGTTATGACAATGGGAAGATGCCACCAGCTCATGTCCCAGGCAGCAGACCAAAAAACTTAATGTTATAACTCACTTTATAAGCTTCTTGACCAATCCCACAAAGCAAAAGCACATTGACAGTAGTTCTATCCAACCACTATAAGCACAGGTACCTTTGGTTAAACAATGCTTGCTTATTTCAAACACAATACCTGCTTGTGAGCCTTAAAACACAACACACAGAGCTCCATTATTAAGCTTTAACCTTCCTAATATCTCCCTAGATACACTTTCTGCAGCTTAGAGAGCTATTCAGATAAGTGTTAATACACAGACCATTGTTCTATTTGTCCTTGCTTTTCTACAGTTTAAATAATTTTTCTGCTGACCAATCTCATGGCTGCTGCTTAGCTCTAACCACAGTTCTGCTGTCTCTGAGGCCTGCATCTTGCAGCTTTCCCAAAACCCTCTGATTTGTGGATTCCCACACCCAGGGATGCTGATGAAAGAGAGGAAGTTTATTTTGTAGTAAATCCTGGTGCTACAGTTCTCCACTGTTTGTCATCAGTTTACCTGCCTGTGCCAGCTCAGACAAAATGTGCCCTGAAATCCTTCTGCAGTTTCTTTTCAACAGTCCTTTACTCCAGCCTGACTGCAAGACACAGCCTTATCTCAAAGATAAGTGAGTCTGAAACTGATAAGAAACAGGCCAGTCTGAACTGCTGGCTGAGGAAACACCCTGGTCGTGTCCCCTTGTCACCCCACAGTGCTGTGCGCCCTGGGACCAGCCAGAGTGAGCCCAAACCTGCACGTGGGAGGGATGGGAGAGCTTCAATGCTGTGCATTGTCACTGTCTCATGTTCATTAGTGCTAATTGCAAGATACTGGTGATGCACAAGCGATGGCAACAGTGAGGAAATGGCCAAAGGACCCCACAAGGGCCAAGTCTGTCCTCAGTTAAAACAATGCAGAGCAAACCCTTTCTGCTGGCTGGGAGGAGTTTTCTCTAGTCAAAAACTTAAACAGAAGCAGGATCCACACAAACCTGAAGATGTGGCTCAATAAAGGCCTAGACAATTCATTAGAAAATGCAGTTCTTCCTAATTGCAGGGTGACTCTCTCATAGAGCAGGAAGAGAAGAATTCAAAACCACAAAAGTACTAAACTCTGCAAATGCAAGCATCTGACAGGCACGAGATGGCTCACCCTGTCTGGGGTTCTGCACACAAAGCTGCATTCAAACATAAGCAAAACATTTTTTTTTTCCTTGAAAAAGCAAAATGCGAGCGAAGCGTTGTGGATTTTTGTTTGGGGTTTCATTTTTGTTTCAATGTTTTTATTTCCTCCGAGTGTGTTTGTACAAAGTTTCAGGCACAGATTCTCCAACTTTTTATTGAAGTCTTCACAAGTACCCTCTCTTCAACAATGTACCCAAGTGCATTTTGATGTGTACAGGCTCATGAAGAGTGGTTAATGTGATAAAAGCAGAAGCTTGAAGCAATGACATCTAAAGAGAGCCTGTCTGAAGATCTTGAAATCAGATAGAATAAAGAGAAGGCTAAAATGACAAACATGTTTGATCTCCTGTACTTCAACAGAAAATCATTTCTGAGCCCTGTCTTATCCCATAAAGGAGCTGATGAATGTCTCAGATTTAGATACATGTAGCTTTATTTGCTGCTGAGAAAATTACATCCTTGCCCTTTTGCACCAGCACCGTCGTTTGGCAGCTCATTGCTTTAAAAACCGAAATCACCCACTCCGTTCCTCCTCCCCTCTCTGCCCAAAAAAGTGCTCAAGTGGAAAACAGGAGCTGGCTTTCTTCTACAAGGAAGGAATTAATTTCCTTAAGGAAAAGCAATGAAATGCAAGTGGTGAGATGATTTTGGGTCAAGTAGAGAAGCACAATGCACACAGAAGGCAGCTGCTGAGACAAGTGCAGGCACTGCAATGCAACTGCACCATTTATGGGGGAAAGGGCGAGTAATGAGGGCGAGAGAAGACAATTTCTGTGGCATTAAACCTGCAAATTAGGGGGAAATAGGAAGGAATTATATGGTGTGAGCCCTAAACCTCTCATTTTTGTATCAAAGTCTGGAGCTCACAGGCAGAGAGCCTGGTAATGAGGAGGTAATGATGATCACCCTTAAATTTACCACTGGACATGAATGGCACAGACAAACTGAGATCTACAGCCTGTCCTTTAGAAAGACAGGCTCTGTTCATGCAGAATTGAAGGAAACTGAACATTTGCTCTTATTTTTAAATACTTCTTCCTCCAAGCCCAGAAGACATTAAAGCCTTTAATTTTTTATTTTTTTTTTATGTAAGAAAACTTATATTTCTTGTCTGCATGCAGGACGTTCCTAGTCCAAGCCCTTCAGTTATGAAAAGCTTTTAATATATTAGAGCCTTGATTCAGTAAATCATTTAAATAGTTGTTTTATTGTAAGTGCACCATGATATATACAACTCTGGGTTCCACATTCAGGGGCAAGGTGGCCTTGGACCTTTAAAATAAATAATGGGGCATTAAAAAAATTAATCTCTATTAAAAGATGCTCTGTTCCTTCATCCTGTGAGGCAGCACAGAGAGAATTGCAGGAGGCTGGGTGTGCAGCCTGTAGTTACTGCCTGTTATAGATATATTTTATAATATTGGCTTTTTGCAAATACTAAAATAGGTTCTATATGTGTGGTGTTAAAGTAACTTTGCTATAAAGATGTAATTTTTATTTCTGTTGATAACTAAGCTTAGATTATATGAAATTATATTATATTATACTATTATATTATATTATATTATTAGATATATAGAATATTATATAATATATAATGATTTGTGTTAAAATGCCTGTTTGGTTGGGATAACATTCAAGGAGCACATGATGAGGACCCTGCTGTTGATATGCCAACTATCAACACTCATGATCAGAAAAAAGTGTGGACCAAGGCCCAAAACCTGGAGATGATAACAAAACTGGACTAAAACCACAAGCAAAGAATTCTCATGCTCTAAAAAGGTGGACCCAAGAAGGAGCCAGGCTAAACAGCTCTTGGAACATGTAAATTAGTTTGGGGAACATGTAAATTAGTTTGATATGTGTAATTGTTTATGAATATGTAACAGGCTGGTGCCATAGAAATTGTATATAAATGGTATATAAAGGGTGTTTTCCAAAATAGCAGGTGTACTCTTGGTGGAATGCCAGGAGGCACCTTGGCCTTAAATCTTTGGTTTATTGTCTTTGTCTCCTATTAAACTTCTTTAAACTTACTTTTTAAACTTATTCTTTTTTTAAACCTCTTTTAGACTTACTAAATGTTTACAGGAGAGTGAATGTTGTTTTTCACAGCTGGCACACAGAGCAGCCAGGCTGGTGCTCTCTGCTCTGTCCCCTCTCCCAGATGAGCTGCTCAGCCCTCACCTCTCCAGGAGGAGCTGGGCTTTAGCTTTCCTTTGCTGCCTCTGTCTCTGTCCACACGTTCTTGTAAGCAATTCACTGACCTAAATGCAGTGTGTCTGCACAAACAAAATCTCTGATTTCATGCAATTAATACAGATGAAAAGGAGTGAGGAGAAAGCATCAGCTGCAGCTCAGTGAAGGCTGGGGCCACCTAAGCCACAGTGCATGGACTCCATTCTGCAGAGAGCAGCACTTTGAACACTATTTTAGAGGTGCTCTAATTCCTTATGAACCCACATCTCTGGTATTACACTGAAGTTACACTTGAATGTACAATATTTGCATTCCACTTGCTAATTCATGTTGCTTATTCTCTCTACTCTTGACATCACAGCACAAATCCTTTTCATGCTCTATTTCCCATGCAGTACAGCTTCTTTGGTTTGTAAGCAACGTTATTTTCCCCATTAAAGTTAATTTTCATAGTAGACTATGGAGTGTCTCTAACTTTCTCTCATGCCCTCCACTTTCCAGGAGGAGCCACACAAACAAAAGCCAAAGGAATTTTTCTGGGTTACTGAAAAGGTACTGGTAAATCCTGCTCTTCTTTTTCTAAGCTGGTGAGAGTTGTTACATTCACAAGCTTGTGGATAAAGCTGCTTCTGACCAGTGGGCACTCAAAGCAGACATAATGCATCATATTAGAATGTGAACATACCGAGGAATCCACTGAGGAAGAGGAGGGAGAGCAGCTGCTGAAGGCAGCCATACTCCTTCATGGTTAAAATCAATGCAGAAGGAGTAAATGTGGATCCTGGAGGTGATCTGTGAGCAAAAAGAAAGGTCCATGAGGAAAGCAGGATGACTCTGTGGAGAACCAGAGAGGGTGGCACGGATTTTGCAAGGAACTTTTCAATAGGTGTGGTGTCCTCAAAAAAACCCCTTGTAATTCCAGGCTTTGCTGGCTTCATGTAGCTGCAATGCAGGCCCATTTTTTTCAAAACAAAACTGAATGTACCTGACCTAAATCAGCACATCTGTCTCAGTAAAAAGCTGTCAGCTCACCCTGATGGACACTGACCAATATACCCTCTCCTCCAGTGTTTGTTTGTTTGTTTTCTGTGATATCTGCAATGCCACATCAGAATTGGTAGATCTTAGCTTGTCCTGCCATAAGGTCTGGTTTGGCACCCAGAGAAAGCCATGTTGAGTCAAGGCTCATTCACTGGCTTTATATTTGCTGACTTTGCACTAAGAAATCATTTCAGGATCCATCTCCCAGCTCTACAGCTGGGAATTCAGGATAGACAACGTGCAAAATGCTGTAGGAGAAAACACAGTCTGTGCTCTGTGGTACAATTTGGACCATCTGTGAAGACAAATCCTTCCAAGCTGTATTTTTGCTGCTGCTCTCTGACATCTTTCTGTGCTGGGATATGAGTTATGCAACAGTGATTTTCAACAGATACCAACAAAAGTGACCTCAGATTCAGCAACCCCATAGCTCTCTATGCCTTGTCAGTGTGCATAGGCACGTGCAATGGTAGTTCCTATAAATCCACTTTTATTCCTGCAGTGTTTGCTTTCCCCTCATACAGGAAACAGCATGGGTTTTCCTTTTGGCTGTGGGGCAAAAGGTTTTATTTCTCTTTCATTTCCCTCTGAAGAAATCCTTCTAAACACATAATGAGACAGCAACAATGCATTTTTGCATGGCTTCTAATGAAAGACTCTTCATGAACTTTACTTTTTGTGGCATGCAGCGGAAGGAAATATCCAGTGTTATTGTTCAAGTATATATAATTTATACTATATCCTTAAGAGGTGCCACATGGGTAGAGCTCATGAGCCTTAACAGCAGCCCCTGCTTGTGACTGTTCACAGGGGTCTGAGGATGAGGGAAGAGATGAGGATCTGACTCCATGTTTCAGAAGGCTGATTTATTATTTTATGATATATATTATATTAAAACTATACTAAAAGAATAGAAGAAAGGATTTCATCAGAAGGCTGGCTAAGAATAGAAAAAGAAAGAATGATAACAAAGGTTTGTGGCTCGGACAGAGAGTCTGATCCAGCTGACTGTGATTGGCCATTAATTAGAAACAACCACATGAGCCCAATCCCAGATGCACCTGTTGCATCCCACAGCAGCAGATAACCATTGGTTACATTTTGTTCCTGAGGCCTCTCAGCTTCTCAGGAGGAAAAATCCTAAGGAAAGGATTTTCAGAAAATATCATGGCTACACCAGCTTTAAATGGCTGCTCCTTTCTTCTGTCCTGTCTCTTGTGTGCTCAGAAGTGGTTCAAACAACAGAAACTGCTTCTGGTTTGTGTGAGAATTCCTGCTGTGGTTGGTGGGGGTGCAGAACCATTGGAATAGTCCTCAAGGAACAGGGGTTGTATCTGTAACCTGTCAACACATGAAATCAGGTTTGAAAGTTTCTCTTTAAGTCTCCATCTGCTGAGGGAAAATAAAGGGCCCAATGCAAGGCTGGGACTCAGCTGCACAAATGGCACCCCAGACATTCCTCCAGTTGCCATTTCACACCAGCACAGCTCTGTCACAGGTCCTGTGATCCATCCACAGCCTGTTCTGGGTGTTTCTGGGTTTTAGGCAGTGCAAGTTCAACTTTCAGGCCTTTGTACTGAGTTTCTGCCCCAAGCCCACCTGAGACTGACAGCAAATCTCTTGAATCCTGTGCAAGACACAGATAATGATCCTTTCTGTAAACAGCAGGAGGCTCAGAGAAGAGCAGGAACTTCTCCATGTACAGCTGGATCCCAGCCCCAGCTGAGGATGATCCTCATCCTCATCCTCACTGAAAGCTCTTCCTCTCACTGTCCAAGCTGTCCTTACACTCTGGCCAGCAGAACAGCCTGGAGGCACTCCAGGGATGGAGACTGGTATTTCTGCTTTAGGCTAAGAAACTTCAACCATTCTGGGATCAATTATTTGCATGCTGACATTATTCCTCTCCATGGCAGCAAGGTTAGTGTTCATTCAGAGCTTATACAGATGTTTTTTTCTCCAAATTGCCAAACTTTCCATTTGTTCACACCTTGTTCTCTGAGGTAGCACCATCTGTGTACCAAGTGGTCTGTAGTAGACAGCCATGGGATTTCTCTTCTGGAAAAAGATGAATAAAAATGGTTAAATTGCCCTGTAATGGGTTAAATTTCCCAATTCCCTCGACTGAAACACTTCCTGCACAATGGTGAGCTTCAGATGGTTTTGTCTTAGTTGACTTCAATATTGTATCCTGACTTCCAAACCACAGCCCCCAAACATACAGACATTTACAGACAATATAGACACATAAACATTATAGACAATATAGACATTTAAACATCATAGACAATATAGACATTTAAAAAATACTTCTCATCAATGCCCTTAAAAGATAACTACACTAGTTTTCCCTTTTTACCTTTCTGTCACTAATTCAGAATTATAAAATGCACAATTGTACTGCACATTCTTTCCTGCACACCACTTAAAATATTTTGTTCTCTTACCAGAAGATTTTTTTTTCAATATTTATAGTCTAGATGCTTTTTATGTGTCTTGGACTCCACAGACCCTCCAATAATTCCTTTCAAGAGTCCTCATTTCTAAAACTACCTTTGTGTGATTTCATTTCACACTGTTCTCCAGAGTGCATCTTTACATCTTCCACATCTTCACACAGTTGTCAGCTTTTGTTGTTTTATAATTTTATTTTTATCAACAGCAGTGCTTAGAGTTTAACGATCTCAGATTGTAGTTTAGTGGGGAGCACACAATGTGAGCTGCAGCCAAGCCATGAGAAGAGTCTGGACAAGCTGTGTTTTCTCTGTCAGGTGTCTTTGCAATCCTCCTGAGCGGGGAGGAGGGTGTGTGACACAAGTGTGAAGAGTTGGGACAACAGGAACATTTTGGGGTCTGCAGGATGTAGAGCTTTGTGTTTCTTCAGTCCCTGAGCTGCAGCCAGTGCAGGACAGCGGATCAAGAGCATTCAATTTAAAAAAACAAGCTGGAAAATTATGCTCTAGCATAAGGTTAAACTACTCTACTGAAAGTGGACAGATGCAAACCTATCTGCCAGGTCTGGCTGACAATCCTGAGCACTGATGCCCTTAATTCAGGCAAAGACAGGCCAGGACATGGAGGCTTTTGGGGCTGCAATGGCAGAGCAGACAAAAATGAAAGGTTATTGTCACTGTGGTATTTTCTGAAAAATCCCCTCACCAGGATCTCTTCTCCTAGGAAGATGAGAAGCCTCACCTTCTCTATGGTTTGCCTCTAGAATGTGGTCTGGATATTGTTTATCCAAACATGTGACTTGTTTTTAATTAATAGCCAATCACAGCCAGCTGTGTCAGACTCTCTGAGTCAGTCACAGGTTTTCATTATCATTCTTTTCTAACCTTCTGATGTCTCCTTCTCTTTCTTTAGTATAGTTTTAGTATACCATTTCAAGATAAGAAATATAATATAATAAAATATAATAAACAAAAGATCATAAATAAAATAAATTTATAAAAATAAATAAAAATAAACTAAAATAAACTAAAATAATAAAAATAATAAAAATAATAAAATAAAAATATTAAAATAATAAAATAAAAATAATACAAATAAATTATATTATAGAATATATCAACCTTCT
>WBNP01000801.1:25924-36575 GCA_013401095.1 Passerina amoena
GGGGGAACTCTCCAGTGTGAGAATTGACAAAAGCAATGCACAGAAATGTGCTAATCCTGGTTTAAGAGTTGGTGTTGGTGGGTTTGCACGGGGTTGAGCAGGAGGATCATTCCCAGTGGGGCCTGATGAGCCTTGGCTTCACATCTGCCTTTAGGAAGTCTAGAAAGCTTCCCTGGAAATATTCCCAGTGAAAGGCACTGGAGGTGACTGACTTCCCCAGCTGTTTTTACAAGGTGGTGAATCCTCATGGGCTGTGTCATAAAAATGGCCTGGCCAAGAGAAGAGAGCACATTCCCTTCAATGGCATGCTCAGAATTAAGAGCCCTGATTGTTACAGTTGTGAATGATTTCCCCAGCACTCAGATAATTTCTATGACTATGTAAAAGCATGTCTAAAAATAGGGTCTTTGTCCAAAAGGAGGACAACAGCACAGTTACTTTTTAGCTCTTGCACAGAGAAAGGGCTAAAGAACATTAATTGATGGCAAACTTTCCATCACCTTAATGCCAGGCATTTTAAAAAAATTATTTGACCTGGTTCTTGAATAGGACTATCAAGTAATGTCATGTAGGTTAATATATGGAAAAAAAAAATTCAATTAAAGAATTGTGTAACCACACACACTCCTTCCTTACAATCTCATACTTGTATCATGCTGCTAATTCAAAAGGCTGATATGGTCACAGACAGCCCAGCTTCTAGGACTTACCATTCAAACACACTTGAAGTGGCATGAAAAATGCAATAAAATAATTCTTTTGGACAAGTTTAGAGAGAGGTATTCCCAAAAGACAGAATTCTGGCTCCCAGCCACATAAAGCTTACTTTGTCAATAACACAGTGAAGGAAGGCATGAATGAATTTTATTTCATTGGACAAGTGACTTGGAATACAGATAAGGCAGGGTGAGCATATAAACCTTTAAATAAATGTTTTAGCACTATCTGGAAGGGAGGAATGCAATTGATTCCAATCTTTTCTGACAGAAAATCAGTTCCTCTAAAGCTCTTGGGGCAACAAACACTAACTAAACGTGTCTGTTACTAATAAAATCTTTCAGTACAACAAAACAAGATGTTGTCCTTTGCAATTAATAAGCTACAATTAATGCAAATTATTACTTTATTGTTTAATTGAAATATTAAACTGTGATATTAGCTCTTTGTTTTACTATGATCTTAAGAGCCATGTAACTTTGAGGAGGGATCTTTAAAGAGCTGAAGGAAAACCCAGCAGAGCAATAGCTGACAAAGCCCCTGATGAAGCACAGAGTAAACAGCAGCAGTAGGAATTCAAAACACTCTGTGCTGGGGTTTCTCTCTAATGAGCACTGCCATGGTACCTGGAACTGCTACAAACTGCTCTTAATAGAAAACACTCATCTGTGATGCCCAACAACATTCTCCTGTTTGGTGGAGGTTGCTTCAGACAAAGTTGTTTTGAGGAAAATGTTGACCTTTTCCTTCCTCCCTGCCTGGTTAACATGAGCCCTGTGATATTCTCTGCAGCAATAGTACAAGCTGGAGCAGTACAAACTGCTGTTCTGATTCTGGTTTTGCTTTGCAAACACATGTTATGGGTTGGAATGAAAGGATGGGGGGGTATTTGGTGTTTTAGGAGAGCCACGTTTGGAATTTCTGCAAGAGAAATTCACTCAAAGTGGCAATTTCTTTATACTATAAATCTAACTCAAACCAGTACACAAAATTGGAGTTATATTTGCAAAACCACAGGTTGTTAAAATTTACAAATTATACAACAGTATTAATTTGGGGGCCTGAGGATGAATGGTATGGCTGGAAGAAGGGATTGTACACAGTCACAACATGAACTTCAAATAAAATAGAACTTCATTCCATTGCCAATCCTATATGAACTCAAAGGAGTCACTATAATTTTAGTATTAAATATTCTTTTCCTAATGTCTTCCACAATGGAAACAAAAAAAAAAATGCAGAATAGAAAATTAAGACTGTGTTCCTATAAAGTACATTCGGTATTTGCAGTAATGATTTTAGCCTAAAATATGTAGTACCAGTAGTATTACTACAGTAGTAATCTGTTTATTAGTTCCTAGAAAACACTCTTTGCATTGAATTTGCTTTCAGGTTACTACTTATTGAAATAGACCCCTTCAGGTTAGGTGAGTTAATATGGTTAAAAGAAAGAAAAAAGCCACACAACTCCAAGTACGTGTGCTTGCAACTCTTCTTACCTAATAAAGAGCACTCAGGGTCTCTTTCTGTGCCTTTCCAGCCCACAAATTACAGAATTTCAGGATTTTAAATTCTGCCTTCCCATCTTAATTGTTCTTTTTTTATAACTATTCAACCTTCAGACATTGGTGTGACCAGGCTTTGGCACCATACATATGAAAAACACAAGTAGTGAGCTCAGTATTTAGGAACAGAAAATTCTATCTCTATTTTCATATTTCTACAGTGAGAGAGACAATAGAATCTATTTCACAATCTTCTTACAGAACCAAACATCCAGCACTCAGGGTAGCTTTCCTGAAGGGACTGGCTTTTAGTTTTGCCAAAGAAAGCATTCAGCAATTGCATGGGGGGAAAAAAATCAAGTGTTAAACAATGGCCAACATCTCCTTGCATCTGATGGATGAGTCTGTTTGGTAATCTGTGCTTCTGCACTGCTGAACCCAAAATAATTGCATAAAATCCCTCAGAAGCCTCTGAGAAATACATCTGAGAACTCTTAACACCAGCAAAGGGTGGGACACAGGAGCACAGCCCTTCTGCACTCTCCACTCTGAGCTGCTTATTTCTGGCAACAGGTTCTACTTATGTATGTGTACATTATGTATATATATATATATGTTTCTTTTTTTGTTTTTTTTTTTTTTCAAATAAATTTCTGCTTTTGAATGCCACTAAAAAGTCCAAGTTTACATTTGGCAGTGAGAATATCTGATGGTAATATCTGTAAAGGAAACACTCCTGTACTTAGGAAGCATTTTTAATCAAGGCTTTTAACATTCCATCAACTTGAGCAGAATTTCCTGCCTTGTAACGAATTGCTTCAAATTTTAGGTCCCGAAAATGTTTTTAGATAATTTCTTTTATGTTTTCTGTCTTTATGGAAACCTTCCAAAAGTTTTTCTTGATTACAAAAACAGAGACTTCCCTAATTGATTTTCATCCATCTCTATTGACTGCAGATCCCATCAGTGGGCAGGGGGATCTTTTGTTTTATACCAAGCTGTTCAACAAAGGAGTGATTCTACAGGCAGTGTACTTCCTTAAAATCTCTTACCTTCTAGGAATTGCTTAAATAATGAGAGATTACTGATTGACATACCATGGAAAGCTTTCAATAGAATAATTTGACAAGTGTTTCCATCTTCACCTGAAGGATACTTTCGTTAAAATATTTTTTTAATGAAGTTTTCCCTAGTGCTGAAGAGTAGGCTAGCTGTGCTTTGGTAAAGAGCTGGCTGAGACAAATGACTGGATGAAGGAGTAATCTCAAATATGACTTGAGTAAACAATTAAATAAAAAACTAACTATTGATTAACTATAAACAGAAAAATATTATGACTTTCTCCTTATGTCAGAACATAAAACACTCCTGAAGAGTTATAAAAACTCTTTTAAAGTATTTCTGAGCATTTAAGTGTTCTTTTAAAGAACTCCCTTAGTGGAAAAACATACAGCCTGGAACTCCAGGTTAGGGCATGTGTTTGGCAGCTGCAAGCAGCTCCTCAGAGCTCTGGGGCTGTGGGTCCTGCCAGCACGGGCTGGGCATGGGGTGTGCACAGGTCTTGTATTTGTGGGGTGCCCCGTGGTAGGGAGGAATGATGAATCTCACTCCATGTTCTCAGAAGGCTAATTTATAATTTATGATACTGTATTATATTAAAGAATACTATATTAAACTATACTAAAGAATGCAGAAAGGATACTTACAGAATGCTAAAAAGATAATAATGAAAACTCCTGACTCTCTCCAGAGTCCTGACACAGCTTGACCGTAATTGGCCAAAGAGTCACAACAATTCACAGAAACCAAATGAAACAACCACCTGTGGGCAAACAATGTCCAAAGACATTCCAAAGCAGCAAAACACAGGAGAAGCAAATGAGATAAAAATTGTTTTCCTTTTCCTCTGAGTCTTCTCAGCTTCCCAGGCACGGAGTCCTGGGCAAAGGGATTTTTCCAGAAAATGTGACTGCCACACACAGGGAGCACATTCAGCTAATGCCTGGTGCCATCAGACAGGGAGCAACCACCTGGGATGGAAGGAAAGAACTCTCCTGGGTGGAGGAGCCAGGGTAGTGTTGGATGTATCCGGAGTCAGGAGGAGTCCATAACAAACTCTTCTTACAACAGGATTCTGTTTTCCTCTAGGACCTATTGGTGCTAAGATGCCTGACAGGTGGGAAGAATGATGTGCAGAACTCCATGATATCAGAATCTCAGGTTTGGTATTGTTGAAATGGCTCCCAAGGTATTAAAGTCTCTTTTTTCCCAGCCCCATGACCAAGGCAGAAGTCGAGATTCCTCAGCTCTGCTTTCCAAGGTTGTTTATTTTCTCTTATCTGTTCCATTCTCTCTCTGACCTGCTGAGATCTGTCCAGCAGGTCGGGTTGTGGCACAGTCCCTGCCCTTGGGGTGGTGCTGGCTTTTTACACTAAGAACTGTGTGTACTTTATTGAAAATAATTTTCCAATAATTTTCTAACACTCTCTGACCTGTGTTAGACAGTCTGTCTCTACCCTAAACCAATCCAGAAGTGTCACCATCCCAGCAGAAGATGCAGGACAAGAAGAAGAAGAAGAAGGACAGGACACACCCAGATTCCTCCATCTTGCCTCTTGAACCCCCATTCTAAATCCCCAAAATTCTACTTTTTCACCCTGTGACAAATTCACTGTCATTCTACTCAAACTCTTGTGGCTTGGAACTCCTCACCCAAAGTTGGTAATTGTTTCCATGGGCTAAAATCAAAGGCACCACAGGTGTTTGTGACTCTGTGCCAAGGTCTCTGAGCCCTTGCCAGGGTCTGGAATCACCCAGGGCAGCCAGAGCAATGTCCTGGGTTCCAACATCAGAAGGTTAATTAATTACTTTATTATACTATATTATACTATAACTATATTACCCTAACAAGAACTATCACTAACTAACTAGAAAACTTGTGACTCTCTGTCTGAGAGTCCTGACACACACATGTGGATCTAACTGGTCAATGAATCTAAAACACTATCACCAGAATCCACTTAAGTAATCACTTTGGGTAAACAATTTCTAGAACACATTCTACGTGGGTATAAACACAGGAGCAGTAAATGAGATGAGAATTGTTTTTATCATTCTTTTCTCTGCTTCTCTCAGGAGAATCCTGAGGAAGTTAAATCCCTCTCTGTTCAGAGGGCATGTCAATACCACAAAGACCAGCTGGTGCTCACTCCAGAAGGCATTGTGGAAGGAAACTCATGCTTGCAGTATGGAAAGCTGTCCTACACCAAACCAGGGAGGTGAGTAAGATTTTGTCTCCTGCACTTCCACTGGAGGCATCTTCCTGGACTTGATGGAGCAACTCTTTAATTTCACATGCCCAAAGTGCTGTGTCTGATTCCCTGTCATCCTCCTGTTCTGCTGCTCCTTCACCAGCAAGGAAACTTGTGATAATGATTTTTCCAAATATCTAGTTGAAATATTAAATGAATGCAAATCAAGTATTTGTGCATACACAGAGGGAGGGATTTGCTTTTGATCAACTGAAGCTTTTTTCCAAATGTTAAGTCTCTAGACATTTCTGCTCACTTCATAAAATAATTAAAGCTTGTGGTGAGGGAGTTTTATTGTTTGAGGGTTTTTTTTTTACTAGCTGTATCAAATAATAAGGAAAAGCAGCATTAAGATGTCAACATATCCAGTTGAGCATGCTTTCCTAACAACTAAGCCAAACTGTTCCATTTCTTGTCAGCAGGCAGTGATTTACGTGGATGACCCTGACTCCCTGCTCCTGTGAGTCTTTAAACAGCTCCACTTTCAGCTGCAACAGATTCCAGGAGTCAGTAATCAATCTTGAACGTGTTGTTTCACGAAAATGGCTAGGTGATTTCAGACCTGTGTTTTCCCCACGGTGAAAATGCCAGTTGTCATTACTGCCTGCCTCTGTGGAGCCAGGGGGACGCGGCACTGCAGCCTGCAAGGACATCCCTTGGTGTGCCCTGGAGCTGGGGAATGGCACTAAATCAGCAGCTCAGTGGGGCCAGGAGGAAGGATTCTCAGAGCTCAGTCTGCTCCCAGGCACATCATTTGGGATTATTTTAGTGTGTGATGCACACTGGCACCCCTCGGGTGCCTAAAACACCAGGCTGAGCCCGCTGAGAGTGAGCCCTGCTCCCACTGCTCTCCCTCCCTGCCCAGCAGAGCTGAGCCCCCTGTCTGGCAGAGAGCAGTGGCACTGAATTCACCTTCAATTTACTCCAGCACAGGGAGTCAAGTCAAATCCATGAGCAGTTTCACTCTGCTTGTCTCTGTAACACAGCTTTGGGCAGACAGGTGCTGGTGATGCCTCAGGTTTTAGCTTTTATATTTGGTTAACACATTTGAGGCACTGGATGCCAAATCAGTGAGGTCTCATTTACTTCTAGTCTTAATTCCAGCATCCTCCCAAGGACCAAATAAATGTAAAACCAACTTATTCTACCAGTTGCAAAGGCTTACAACAGTCTGCCTGTTATTCCAATACTGAAAGATAAAAGTAATTATATACCTTAAGAATGACATCTTCTTGTCCTTTGGAAGCATTTCATTTTACCTGGTATTTGTTATCTCATGATTCTCTCTTACTACTGAAGAGAGAGTTTAAACTGATATTAAATACAACTTTGTGTTTAGCAAAGTGACATCAAGGCATTAAGAAAAGGCATTGCTGAGTAAGAAAAATCCATCTGAAGAAAGTGGGTTACAGATAGAAATCTGTCAATGGTTTCCACACCATGGGGTTTTTTTGTATTTTTTTCTGGTCAGCTGAACTATTTGAACAGGTTTCCTGTTTTAACCCCTCATTACATTGACAACATTAAATAACAAATAAAAGGAGATCTTGTTTTCAAAGCCACGCTCACTGGCCGACACTGGGATATTTTATTTTATAACAGGAACAGTTTTACAGTAAACATTGGGACATTAGCACACAGCTACTTTAATTTACAGGAGAAACTTGGAAGGATGCACAGCATTTGACATGGTTTTGGGACATTGCTCTGCAGCTGCAACACTGCTCTGACACAGGACAGGACACTGTGTGATTAAAATCAAAGCCTCAGAACACAGAATCCACATGTGTTACCACAGGAACAAAATGCTAGCAAGTTGAGGTTGTTTTGTAAAAACTCATCATTTTTGTTTACTGTATCTGTTAAATTATTTAGGAAACCTCTGCATAATTTATTCCTTTCAACAAGATACTTCTGTGCACAAATAATGTTAAATGTAAGTGTGTGGATTTGGGGATTTGGAATGCTGGATTTTAAGGGAAAAAGTTTCAGGATTTTTGAAGAGGTAACTTTGTAGAAACCAACACTGAGCTGCTGCCATAATCTGAGCAGACAGCATTGCTTGTTTCTCAAAAGGCCTCGTTCATAACCTGAATGTGGTTACTGTAGGTACTTACATTTGAAAATCAGATCTGGTAGCATCCTTGAAGCATCCAGAATGAAAAGTTGTGAAAGGTTAAGAACAGAAATGAAGACAAGGTATTTCCTGTAGTTACAGCAGCATCAGTAAAGTCAGCAGAGCCAGGACTCTGGCTTAGAGCACTGCCACACATTCATCCTTAACAATTCTCCTCAGAGTTTCATAACACACTCCCTGAAAGAACTCTTGGCTGTACCAACACATTTCCATGCTCACTTCAAAGGTACCCTGATCAGGACATATTTCTGATATGTGCACCGACAAGACCACTTGCTTTGGGGTAGAAAACGTTTGACTATCGGGACACGAGCTCTGCTTGCCCCTAATTTCAAGGGGCCTTGAAAGAGACCTTGCCTGTTTTATTTTAATTATTTATTTTATTTATCTATTTCATTGTTCTGAGGTGCCAATCAGGTACATCAGTGAGCTCTACCCAACTCAAAGCAGGGCCTCCCTCTCGTGCCTTGCTGTTCCTGTGCAGCCAGAGCAAAGCCTGTGGTGCTGGGCTGGAGCCTGGCCCTTCCCTCTGCATCCCTTTGTCAATGCAGTGCCAACCTTGTACCTGATAGCCTGGGCCCTCCACAGCTCCAGCTCTGCCAAATATCTCAGGAAACATCTCCCTAGTCCCAACTCCTTTGATCTGAGTGACAGGAGATCCTCTGGGCTGCTTGGATCAATCAAGACAGGAATATCTTTTTGCTCTGGTTGGATTTGAAACTTTCTAGAGAACTTTGCCCAAAGAAGCCAAGTGAAGAAATGTAGCTGAAATGGAAGAACACACATGTGAGGGAGCAGCTGGGAGAGGCTGAAGATCACAGCTCAGAACTAAGTTTGTACAAATCCCAATCTAAACTGGGGTCTGGTTCGGATCTGGCCAGAGCAGTTCAGCTGATACACCTGTGTTTGAGCAGCAAGTACCAGAAGATGTGGGATTCAACACAAGTTCATGCAATTTCAGCTCAGACTCGTGTCTTACTGACACATCACTGACTGCAAACACTGGGGAACAAGATCCACAGAGTATGGGAGATGGAATGAGAATTAAGTGTGGGCAGCTATAACCAAAGATAATGAAGTTCCAAACACTGGTCACAGCCATTCAAGAGAAAATACTCAAACCATGAAGAAATGTACAGTTGAACACCTGCAGCTTAAAAGCTATACTTTCATTTACAAATTACTTTATATGTCCCATTTTCATTAGATGCTCATCTTTCCTCTTTACGTATAACACTTGGACAAATGGCTGTAGAATAAAATGGGTTCTCTTTAAAAAGAGCACCTCTGAGGGCTGAATTTACAACTCCCTTTTCTCAGATTGCCACTAAAACGTTTTTATCCTTCTAAACCTAGTATTGGCCTCTTCTGTGAAGAGAGCTGAGGAAGGAAAGGCAGCATCCCTGCTCTGGCTCAGCTCCATGCAGCCTGAAAATGCAGGAAGGCACCAGTGGCCCAGCAGCCCTCTCATTTGTGCAGTTAATTTAGTGAGGTTAAATGCCACTGTTTCCCTGACTGCATTCTCTCACCTGCAGCTGGAGCCCTGTCAGGGCTCCCAGGTAGGACAAGGAATTCTCTCCCTGCCTTGTTTCCATCCATGCTACAAAAGGGATTGCACTGCCCTCCCCCTCCAGCCCCAATTACCAGGCTGTGAAAATAACTCCAATTAAGTGGTTGGCCATAATAGCATGGCAGCTCTTCAGGAAACTGCCTATCCAAATAGAGATGTAGGGAAGGCAGTTTTCTCTCTAATAGTGATGCATTTTCAATTTATGCAATACAAAGTGCATTGGTCTGCAGTGTCCCTGGCTACTGATGATTAATAGCCCATACACTGCAAGGGGCTACAAAGAAAAGTGCCAAGGGAAGCAGATGCAGCAGGTTTTATATTATCATGACTGCAACAAACTCATTCAGTGGTGTCAGCTCTGACTGCAGGATTCTGATTATGAAATATGATGCGTGTTGAATTTAATGGCTTTCTCTGCCCTTCTGGTGAGTTCACTGCTTTCCAATGTCATTTTGTGTTCTCATCTGAGTGGTAATAAAAGGAATATCATTGACTGTGCTAGCTCTGTAACCACTGTGTGTTTTACAATAAATTGTGTTTCAGGACCCTTCTACCCAGGAGAGTGTGCAGGGCCAGAAAGTAATATCCCCCAGTCCTCCAATATGAAGGGTTTCTCTGAGAGAACAGGAAATTATGCAGGACTGCCCTTCTCTTGAGGCATCCCTTATGTGAGCAGGACATCTCTTTTTCAAGTGGTTATGTAGCAAAAAGGTCAGCTTGAATTACAAATATTATCCAGAAAAAAAAAAAAATCCAAATAAACAGCTACTGCAATGAAGAAGAAATTATGATACCTCGATAAGAAGAGGATAAAAGTTGTTTAAAAATAAAATGTAAATAAGGAACCTGGGTATACATCACACATGTAGGAATGTAAAGTCAGGGGAGACATCTAAAAAGAAGCTTTTTTTATGCAGCAACTCATTATTCTATCCAACCTGTCAGTGTGGCCTGCACCAAGTTAAGATCTTACCTGCTGGAGAGCAGCAGGTGTAGCTATGAAACCCCTAATGACTGCAAATTCAATATATTGCTTTCTCAGACACAATAAGCCTCCCAAAAATGCACTGTGCCACTATCAGTGTTGATGAATGCACACACACACTGCTGACCAACACTGTCCCAGGATGGGGTGGCTCCATTCCTGCAGGTACAAAGCAGATCTGTGAGGGGAGAAAAGACAGAACCTCCAAGCTGAGATAGTTTGCATCACCTAGAAGGATTGCAGAGTTTCCATCCTCTCTGCCCACATGCATGTCCTGCCTGCAACATCAAGGGCTCAGTCACTCCCACAGCTGCATTGGTCAGGGAAGAGCAATGTAATAGAGAAATAATATATAATATAATATAATATAATATAATATAATATAATATAATATAATATAATATAATATAATATAATATAATATAA
>WBNP01000803.1:0-26343 GCA_013401095.1 Passerina amoena
AGGCAGGGGCAGATTTTGGGGAGCAGGGAGATTGCTGGTCTCAGTAATGGAGGAATAATCCCACAGAACCCCAGAATGGCTTGGATTGGAAGGATCCTTAAATCCCACCTCATTCCATGCCCCTGCCATGGGCAGGGACACCTTCTGCCATCCCAGGCTGCTCCAAGCCCTGTCCAACCTGGCCTTGGACATTTCCAGGGATGAGGCAGCCACAGCTTCTCTGGGCACCCTGTGCCAGGGCCTGCCCACCTTGTCCTGCTCCCCTCCAGCCACACCCTCATCTCCATCTCAATCCATTTGCATTTTCCAATCAAACCCACCAGTCTTGTCCTGTTTAGCATCAGCCACACCTCACTGCCACACTCCTGACATCTTCCAGGGCCAGGCAACACCTGCATGTCTGGAAGAGGGAGGAGAGCTCCTGCAACAAGCTCCTGGCTAATTTTTTCCAAATTTGCTTCATTTTTCCTGGCAATCCTGCCTCAATTTCCATGGATGCTCCTCTGGAGCCTTCCTGGAAACAGAAGCTCCAGAGCATCCTCCACAGCAGCACAAGCTCCTGGTCTGCTGGAGCCAAAAGCATCTTCTCCCACACCTCTCCCTCCAAACTTTTCCTGGAGTCCAGCACTGATACTGGACTCCAGGGCAATTTGGAGTCAGGATTTGGGGGGAACAAGGATTTGGGGGCCAATTGCCTCTTTGTGGCAATTTAAAGGAAAACAGCATGTTAAATTCCTGCCTGGAAGGATCAACTCCAAGGGCAGCCTCTGAATGGGGCCTTTGGCACCAAACCCTCTTGGTGTGGCTGCTGTGCCCCAGCTCTGTCCTGGGAGTTTCACACCACTGCTGGGTTTAGCTGTGGGTTCAGGGGTGGGTTTTATTTATCCCAGGTGTTTTTTAACAGTTTAGCAATAAACAGGGAGAGTTAACCCTGTTAGAATGGGTGAGTATCTCCATCTCCCCCACAGTGTGGCAGAAGAGGGTTTGGGCTCTGGCCAAGGGCAGATAGATGGAAAATCCCAGTCCAGGGTAAATTTGTCCTCTGGAGATGGTGAGGGAGATGCTGTGCTGCCCTCAGCCTGTCCCTGCATTGTGTGCTGGGGCACTCTGAGGGTTGGGAGCTCCTTCACCCTTAAAACCGTTCCCAAAACCTGGACAGCATCGCCCTGTCCGGATCCAAAGTGGTTCTGAAGGTGGAGCTGGGTAGGAATTCATCTGGAAGGTGCTTGTGCTGTTTTGGGTGTTAGCAAGAGCAGCAGCAGAGGACTGGAGCCAAATTCAGTGTCCTTTGTATTCTGTACGTTTGGGGTTTTTTGTGTTTTTTGGTTTTATTTTTCCCCAAACCAGGACCACTTCCCAGTGCTCCCTTTGCAGTGGCATCATCCCCATAATCCCCTCGTGGATGAGCAGTGCACTGAGCCCTCACTGCTTCCACAGGGATGGAGGATGAGCAGGGCTCCCAGGATGATGTAGGATTTGTTTTTTAGGGAAAATCCCCACTATTCCATGAACAGTTTGACTGAAGCAGTGGTCTCAGGTTGGAAAAGCACTTCAGGATGAAAGGAGTGATGGAAGTGTCAAATCTTATCCTAAAGAGCTCTGTGAAAACTCCTGGATGTTTTAGGAGCGCTGCCAGGTGAAGAGCTGAACAAAAGCAAGCTCTTCCAGAGGTTTATTTTTGGAGGCTTAACATTGTTTAAAGAGCAGATAACGGGGCTGAGAGCACACAGCCCTGCCTCCCATCCCCTCACATGGGGAGAGGGGCAAAGCTGGGACCCCCAAAAGCAACAGGAGGAAATCTGGGATAACACCAGGACATTCCTGTGCACAGGCACAGCAGGTCTGGCCCTGCCCAGATCCTGCAGCTCCAAGGCTCTGAGATGTTCTGCAGAGGCTCAGGAGCCCTCAGCCTCTCGTGGTTCCTTGGGCCACTTCATAAATTGGTGGAGACAGGACAGGGAATGGGTCCCCATGGGCAGAGGACAGAGGTAGATGGGATTTTGGGAAGGAATTTTCCCCTGCGAGGGTGGGGAGAGGATGGGATGGAATTCCCAGGGCAGCTGTGGCTGCCCCAACCCTGGCAGTGCCCAAGGCCAGGTTGGACAGGGCTTGGAGCAGCCCAGGACAGTGGAAGGTGTCCCTGCCATGGCAGGGGTGGGGCTGGCTGAGCTTTGAGGTCCCTTCCAACCCAAACCATCCCAGCATTCTGTGATTCCATCATCTCCCGACACTTAGGTGCAGAGATGGAGCTTGTGGACTCAGAGGAGGCAGAATCCACTGAGCCAGGCTGAGACTGTGCCTGCAAAGCTCCCTCCTGTCCCTGAGTGATCCCAGTCAGGGCACCATAAACCTGGGATTACACATCTCATCAGTGGGATCGCAGGGAGAGCAGGAAATGAGCCAAGTTAATAAAATTAGATGAAAGACGAGTCTGAAAATCCCCTCTGGGGAGCAATTTTATTGGTGCCTTGCACTCCTGTGGAACATTTCTGATGGGCTGTGCTGGAGCACTGATCCATCCCAGCAGCACTGAGTGGACACTGCACGGTCTGAGGGAGGGGGCTGGAGGAGAACAATTCCAGCACCACAGTCCTGTTAATCTGGGCTGTACAGAAAAAAATCGAGGCATTTCTTACTGCAGTGTTCTCCCTTTGCTGAAATTCCAGTGAAGCTGCTCTTCTCCTCCTTGCAGATCAAGCAGAAGATTTTGGTCTCTGCTGTCAGAGCTCTTGTGCTGCTGTTGCTCTTTGCTTGTATCCAGCACAGTGATGAGGAGCCAAATCCCTCCTCTCCCTGCTCTGGGTGACAGAAATACAAGTGGAATGAGCAGGACACATCTTCCTGTCTTGATCTCACATTTGGTCAATTCCTCCTGCCTTTCTATGGATCTCCTTGACAGAAGGAATGAATATTTCCTTACATTCCTTCTGATATTGATATTCTGACTTCTCCTGCAAGTCCTCACAGAAGCCTGGCCAAAACAGAGAGGAGGAATGCTAAGAGCTGTGGATGGATCCCATTAATCCCAGAACTTCCAGACCACCCAACAATACACAAACCAGATGGGGCTTGATGGTGATTCCATCTTTCCCTCTCTGTTTGGGGTCCTGCTGTCCCCACCAGGCTCACTGGTGCTCCCTGAGCTTTGACAGAGCTGGGATCTCATGGAGACATCCCAGAGCTTTGCCAGGCAATGCCCAGGGCATGTTTAGAAGCCTATGGAGGAGCCATCTCAACCCAGCAGCTGCTCCTCTGACATTTGGGGCATGGGGTGCTCGTCCTGCTGAGGACTGGATGAGGCCAAGTCTGAGGCCAGGCTGGGATGAGCTGGTCCCACAGGGGATGGTTTCAAACCATTCTGGGATGAGTTGATCCCACAAGGAGCTGATGGTTTTAAACCAGGCTGGGATGACTTGATCCCATCTCTAAGCAAATAAAAGACAAAACTCTTGGAATGTCTGTGCCTGGGAGTAAACCAGATTGTTTTTCCCACTCCTGTATTGGAGGTTGTCAATAGAGAGGGGGAGAGCTCCTGGGATGGCTTCATGAATGCATCCAGGTTCACCTGATGAGATCCAGGGATGCAGAGCCTCAGGTGCAGTTTTAGTGGTGCCAGGGCTGGGTTTCCCCTGCTGCAATCCCTCCACAGCTCAGGTCCAGCACCTGGACGGGCAGAGCTCCAGGAGCAGCTCCGAGGTTCTGAGCAGGATCCAGACACTGGCACTGGCAAACACCCAGGAGTTCCCAAAGCACTTTCCACCACCCAGACCCCACCAGCTCCTCCCCTGTCACCCACCATGAGCTCCCCACCCTCTTTTCAGCCCCCTGGAGCTGCTGGAGCCCCGTTTCCCTCTGGGTGCAAAGAGGGGGAGAGAGTTTGACTTGCAAATCTCGTTTCAGTTCCTTTTTGAGAACTGAGCATCTCAGCAGTGCCATTTCACTGATGTTTCTCCAGCATCCTCCATCTCCTTGTGCTCAGAGAGGTGCCATGGGGATTTGGGGGTGCAACAGAGACACCTGGATTGCAATGCCATGGGTAGATCCACTGTAATGACCTTGATCTCCAAATATCCACGACAAACATTCTCATTCCCAGCTGCTCCACAGCTCAATCTCCACATATTCCCTTTTAATGAGGTTTTTTAGGAGAAAAACCCACACCCACCTTCAGGATTGAGTAACCTGGATGGGTTTTTCAAGAATTTTTACATGTGGCATCTTTTTGTATAAAAAAATACCCAAGCTCTGTCAGAAAGTGGCAGTTTTGTCACAACTGAAACCATTTGCAGGAAAGGGCTCTCAGACGAGTTTCCTGTTTCAAAAAGAAAACAAAAAAACGCTCTTTGAATGTCCTGAGATTGTCAAAAACATCCTGTTTTGACATTCAAAGAAAATTTGTCTTTTGTCTGGCAACAAGTTTGTTAAAGAACAAGGATTTTGAAAAAGAATGCGGGGAGAAAAAACCCCACTACCCCACCCCAACCCAAACTTTCCTTCAAGGATCTGTGTGAGCCCAGTTCCAATTCCAAGCCTGAGATTTATGGGTGTTGAAACAGAGCTGCTGGCTTTGGGAGCAACCAGGTGCTTGATGGCTTGAAATATGGGAAAAAATTTCCAGCATGGTTGGGTCACCTGTGTGGTTGAACATTGATACTTCAGGGATCCAGGTTCATGTGGGAAAAATCCAATAATAACATCATCTGCAGGTCCTGGTGGCAGAGGGAGCCTGCTTTACCCTTGGAAAGCAATGGGATATTGATTTTAAGGAAATAGGAAGGAGCAGGTTTTGGGGAACTGAACGTGGATGTGTCCAAGCTGCTTCTCATCCTGGAAGCATCTCTGGGATGTTCCTGCCCCTTTGGACCACTGGGAACTTGCCAGAATTTCCCACCCACTCCAAATCTGGGTGCTCCCAGCTCCCACTCCAAGCCTGGATGTCAGGGATGGGATCCCAAGGCAGCTGAGCCCGAGGGGTTTGCAGCCATCCCTGGGTTCTGGGCCAAGGCACAGGAGCAAAAGCAGCAGCAAGGAGCCAAGGGAAGTTCAGGCCAGGTCAAAGCAAAGGGATTTTGTGCCAAATTATTTATTTTTGGAAGAAGCAAATGGTTCTTTTGACATTCAAGAGGAGTTTTTTGGGTGAGGAGTAAACCCTGCTGGGCTGTCTGATTTTAAGACTCAAGTATCCATAAAAATTTTTTAAACCCTACACCAAACATTCTTCTGGGCAATGACAAGAAGGAGTAAGGTTTGTCTGGACATTTTTTGCCAAATTTGTTCAAAATTTTAGGTTCAATCTGAGCTGGTGAACAATTTCCTTCTTGCACCTCCTCCAAATTTGCCATATTTCAGCAATTTTGAGCACAGCAAACATTCAGACTGGAGATTATCCCCACAGCACCAGCCCTGAGAGGTTTTAAATGCCTTTGTGGCTCTTAGGGATTCTTGGTAGAAAATGGGATGCAAAGAGTTGCTGGATTTCATGATTTATAAGCCCTGACACTCTAAATTCATTAGGCACCAGTGGACAAAATGCAAATCCAGGAGCAGGGAAGGAGAACACAGCACTAAGCAGATTCCAGATGATGGATGTCCCAGTTCCCACGTGATGAAAGAGCCAAGCTATGCAAGGTGTCTGCAGTCACAAACCAAAGTCTATTAAAGCTCCTTGTTCTGGGAGTATTGAGCAAAGCTCAGGAGAAAAATTGGATAAAATAAATGCTTTTGATTTCCTAATGTGTTTTGAGCTCAGGCCAAGGGCTCAGCTGGTTTTGCTGGGAATTACACTCGGCTGTGTGCAGGGAAACAGCTCTTTAGCCTGGAACAATCTCTGGAGCTGCTGAAATGCATCCCAGCTGGGGGATGTCACCCTGGCCTCAGCAAAACCTTCCCTCCCCACAGATGGAAACGGGATCAGCCTGGGGGTGCTCCATGTCCAGCACCAGCCCTGAAACTGTGGGGTTGGTGCTGCTGAAAGCCCCAGGCCCCCTCTGTGGGAGAGGTGCTGCTACAACTTGTAAGGGCTGAGCAACCTGAGAGCATCTCCTGTAAGTGACAGGAGGGGACCAGGAGATGCTGTGGAACAACCCTGCAGGGTTTGCTGGAAAATGGGCCCACACCAGCGGGGTTTGGGCACCTGGGGATGAGATTTGGTCTCTGTGCCCCTTGGGGTCCCAGCAATATTGCACCCCATGTCTCACCTCTTCCACATTTTCCTCTGGAAGTTTTGTTCTTCCCTCTCATTTCTTTTTTTATATCCCCTACTTTTTTTCCCCCCTACTTTTCCCTTTTGCCAACATTTCCTGCCTGTAAATGAGAGCAAGAAGGAGTTTTTGGGGGGAGCAGGGATCATATGGACATTTTTGGGCTCTGATAGAGGCTGGAGGTGCTGGCAGCTCTGTCAAAGCCCTGCTGATGGCTTTGTGATGTGGGCTCTGGAATGTCCCATCTGGGAGGGAGCTGGGGCCAAGCTCACCCACTCACATATTTTCCAGGGATGTGTTCTTGCACATATGTTCAGGCACAGGAGAAACCTGTTAAAGAGATAACCCCAGCACATCCCAGCTCCAGCCTCCTCCCAGGCCTGCTCTGGATCCTCCTGCTGCTCCCAGCCCTGGCCATGGACACGGAGCAGCCCTGCCAGGAGAGAGAAGGGGAAGCTCTCCCTGGAGCCCAGCCCAGGATAGCCCCACATCAGAGTCCTGGAGGGCAGTGGGGCCAGGAGGGCTCCAGGCTGGGAGCAGCAGCTGGGCAAGGGCTGGCAATGCCATCCCAGAGCTGTCTCTGAGCTGGTTCTTGGCACTGAGGGCTGGATCCTGCCCTCCTGCATGGAATTTGTAGGATTTGTCCCTCTGTCCTTGAGGAAATGCCACCTGAGATAGGGGAGAGGCAGGGAAGGGCTCACAGCAGTGCCCCACTCTGCTTTGCAGGGGGAAAAATGGTCCTTTGGTGGGCTCAGGGACAGGAGATGAGGCTGAATAACACAGAGGATATTCATTATGTATTAATTATCTATTAATTATCAATTAATTATCTATTAATTATGTCTCAGCCCAGCATCTCCCAGGTCTGGACTAAAACCTTCACACCAGAAATCCTGGGCAAACAGGATCAAGAAGCAAAAAAATTCCCCCAAAGCCTTGGCAACCCCTCTGTTTCCTTGAGATCCTCAGCTGAGATGGATAAATCCCAATTTGCAGCAGCCTTTTGCCCCTCCATCCCTCAGTTTGTCCGTGTAGGACATGGTAACAGCCTGGAATATTTAACCTAGAGGAGGAGAAGAATCAGGGTGCTCTGAAAGCATCTGCTGAGGCCTTGGGGGATCCCCATGGGAGGAACAGCCCAGGCAGGGCTGGCACCTCAGTTTTTTGTGGCAAAGACCTGGCATGGATATTTCCCTCCTTGCACATGGATATTTTCCTATGCACACCTTTTGTGCCTGGGTTTGCATGCTCATCTGCCACACCTGGGTGGCCAGGTTGTCTTTTCTGACAGATTTTATGAGTTTGGGAACTTTGGGAGTTTTAGGTTCTGGATTAAAGCCTTCAGGAGACCCAAAACTTTGTGTTGAGTTGATTTGGGCTGGGTTGAGTTGGGTTGGGTTGAGTTGAGTTGAATTGAACTGGGTTGTGTTGAGTTGTTGGGTTGGGTTGGGTTGGGTTGAGTTGAGTTGGGTTGAGTTGAATTGGGTTGGTTGAGTTGGGTTAAGTTGGACTGAGTTGGGTTGGGTTGAGTTGGGTTGGGTTGAGATGAACTGGGTTGAGTTGGGTTGAGTTGGACTGAGTTGGGTTGAGTTGGGTTGAGTTGGACTGAGTTGGGTTGGGTTGGGTTGGGTTGAGTTGGACTGGGTTGAGTTGGGTTGATCGAGGTTGAGTTGAGTACCCAGAGAGGCAGGAAAGATGCCAGGAATTCTTGAGCACATGGATCACACCAGGGGTTTCATCCTCCTCCCCCCCCGGCAGTTGAGGTGGTGGCGCTGCCACCAGGAAGAATCACCTGGTGGCCTCAGTGCAGGCCATGGGAATGGCTTGGAAATGGCCCTTAGTGGCTTTGAGAGGATGCAAGTTCTGACATAGCCCAGATGGAGCTGGGAACAAGGGCTTGGCCAGGGCTTTTATCAGCTCTTCTCATCCCAGGGCTGCCAGACTGCTCCAAGGTCGGGGAATTAGAGATGGATGTTCAAGGAGGATCATTTCCTTCCCTCACTCTGCTATTAGGGGAAAACATTCCTGTTCATCCATTTCATTTTCCACCAGGGATAGCCTGGCTGGCCTGGAGCTGGCAGCAGCCTCCCCTCAGAGTGCCAAGACTCTTTTGCACACGGCAATAAAATAAATCACTGGAGGTGCTGCTCGCGCTCCCTCACACCTCAGCACCAGCAGCCAAACCCCGCGGCTGTGGGAAGCTCAGCCCCGGGCCGGGTGTGGGATCTGTGCCTCCAAGGGGAGGAGCTTTATCACTCCATTGCTCAACCCCCCTGTGCCCCTCCCTTGCTCTCAACTGATGTTAAATCAGCCTGAGCTGAGCGTGCAAACAGGGCCTGGGGAAGGTGAAGTGGTAAGTGGGAGGTTGCTCAGGAAAGAGGCTTGGAAAACAACCTCAGGACTGAATTCCAAGCCACCAGCTTCAGGGATGCATTTGCACTTCAGGCCAAGCCTAAAGAGGATAATACCAGGCACATACCCAGGCCTGGCTTCATCCTCCCACCATGAGCATCCCTCAGGGAGCCTCTCAAAGTACTTGGCCAAAATTTGCTGCAGGGAATCCAAACAAGAGCCTTTCCAGAGTTGCAAACCCTGGGCTTGTCAGTGATGATGAGGGGAGAGGTTTCCAAGTGCTCCTGGTGCTTGGGGTCCCCCCTCCATCCAGGAACATCCAGGAGGGTCAGGGCAGAGACACAGAGGGAGCAGAGCTGGTCCCTTCCCACAGTCAGTTCGATCATTTATTGGCCATTTATTGGCTCCCATTCATTGGCAGTTGGGTTGGAAAGCAGCAGCCAGAGTGGGTTTGCTCTTTGCTGGCTCTGAGCACTCCCACCTTGCAGCCTCTGCTGTTCCCGAGGGATGCTCCTGGCTGCTCAGGGAGGGATTTGGGCTCACAAACCCAGCTCAGGAGTTAAACTGAGGGTCACCCCTGACAGGTCACCTCAGAGGATGTTCTTGGGGACTTCCATCAATGAGCAGAGGGGCAAATTCCTCGTGGGCACTGGCACTGGCAGTGCTGCCAGCGCTCCCAGGGCTTGGTGCCCTGGCATTATGTGGCTGCAGAGGAAAATGACTCCCAGCTCTCCTGAAATCATTTCCTTGTTCCTGGCTGCTCAGAGTTACAACCAGGCAGGGTCTGTGCTGGGGTGCCAAGTGCCATCCTTGCTGCTGTGGGCAAACCAACATGGAAAAAATCCATCCTGGTCCATACAGCCGGTTCTGAAAGCTCCTGATTTCCCACACCAGCACCAGATACTCTCCCATTTTTCCACCACAGCACATTTGAGCTTCTTCCCTTCACACACCAGGAGGTGCCTGCCCCCCTGCAGTAACCCAGCTCACAGGGGCTCAGCATCATCCACATACCCCAAATATCCCCTTGGCTTGCTTTGGAAATCCATCAGTCCTGACTTCCCAGAGTACCATGTCAAACATCCACCCTCAGATATTTCTGGAAGGGGAACAAGAGCATCCATTAATGAAAAGCTCTCCAGGCTTTTCCGGCAGCATCCAGAGGAGTTAGCCGGACATTTCCCCATCTTGTGCTGAGCAGGGCAGGGTTTCCTCGGAGCCAGGCAGTGTCCCTGGATGTGCAGATGTCCTGGAGCTCTCTGCTGTGCTCATTAACATGCAGGGAGCGACTGCAGCTCTGGGATCTGTTCCCTTCCCCACCTTTCCCTGGGGCACTCCCTGCGTGCCCCTGGAGGATGTGCAGGGATGTGCTCGTCAGGCTTTGATGTCTGCAGCGTTTGCCATCATCTGTTTTCTGATCAGCTCATCCTCCCTGCTCGGGGGGACTGGATTCAGGGATACTCCTGCCTGATCCCCCTTCTGTCAGCTTTGTGCCACATCTGGGAATTCCCCACGTGCACAGGAGGGCAGGACGCCGTTAATTGGATGGTGCACGTTGTATTAATTACTGGTGGTTAATAACAACCTCCTGCCCTGATATTTATAGAATAATAAAAGCTGTCCAGGACACTGCCCTCACATCTGCTGCAACTGGCAAACACATTTTCCTTTTCCTCCCTTTCCCGAGCGTGCTGATGGCTTTCAGATTTCCAGGGGGCAACGGGAGATCTCTGGCTCATGGACACATTGCTGGTGCCTCAGAAATGGAGGGGGAGCTGGGATCTGCACTTCAAACAGGACTGGGCTCCTCTATTCCTCCCCTTGGCCATGGTGGCATCACAGATCCGGGATGAAAAGCTGGGATTTTGGTGTGTTTTGCTGACTCTGGAAGTTTTGTGAAACTTTGGGAAAACCCCTGTGGTGTTGCAAAAACTGAAAGCATCCCTGTATCTCTGCATCCCTGAATCCCTGAATCCCTGAATTCCTGTATCCCTGTATCCATCAGTGTTTCCAGCTCCTGTGAGAAGGATGCTGAGCACCATCCCTGCAGGGCTGGCAATGGCTGGTTTGGGTCTACACAGAATCCTGGAATCGTGGAATGGTTTGGGTTGGAAGAGACCTTAAAGCTCCTCTCATTCCACCCCTGCCATGGCAGGGACACCTCCCACTGTCCCAGGCTGCTCCCAGCCCTGTCCAACCTGGCCTTGGGCACTGCCAGGGATCCAGGGGCAGCCCCAGCTGCTCTGGGCACCCTGTGCCAGGGCCTGCCCACCCTCACAGGGAACAATTCCCAATTCCCAATATCCCATCCATCCCTGCCCTCTGGCAGTGGGAGCCATTCCCTGGGTCCTGTCCCTCCATCCCTTGTCCCCAGTCCCTCTCCAGCTCTCCTGGAGCCCCTTTAGGCCCTGCCAGGGGCTCTGAGCTCTCCCTGGAGCCTTCTCCTCCCCAGGTCAGCACCCCCAGCTCTCCCAGCCTGGCTCCAGGACAGAGGGGCTCCAGTATAAGGCAGAAAATGCCCTTTCCCTCTGTAAGGAAGATTTGGGAGATGAAGAGCTTCCAGAAGGGGCTAAAAAGGGGTGCTCCATTTTTTTAGGAGAGAGTTTCTTGCTTGTCAGGGACTCTGCTCTACCTTCTGAGGGCTGGGAAGTGGAATTTGGGGTGCTGCAGGTCTCAGCAAGGCTGATGCTGCTCTGAGATCTCCAGGGGGGTTCCCAGGTAGGACCTGAAGGATCCTGACCCTGCCCGAGGATGGGAACAGAGCCAGGACAGGCTGCTGAGCTCAGGCATCTCTCCTGCTCCAAAAGAGGGGCTGGAGAAGGACCTGTCATGGAAAAACTCCATATTCCCTGTCCCATTCTGGAAATCAGCTGCTGCAGAGCCAGCTGGGCTCCTGGAGTGGATTCCTGGCTGGAACAGCTTAAATCAACTCTGAGGCACTTCCTGTGTGCCCAGCACCCTGCTCCCCTCCTGGGCTGGGTTCTACAGCTCATGGAAATCCTGAAAGAGTCGGGATTTCTGTGCAGGCTGGGGAAAGGTGCTCAAGGATGGAGCCCTGGGGTGGTGTCCTTACCCCAAATGAGTGGGGACCACCTATGGGAAGATCAGCACAGGGAATAGGATGATAGCAGGTGTAATTTTACAGAAACTCTGGACCAGTTTTGGCCAAAGGTTGATGTGATCCTGCAGAAATCCCAAGGGAATGGCAGTTCCTGGGGCAGGGATTGATGGATCAGAGAGCCTGAGCTGCCGAGCTCCAGGCCCAGGCTCCCAGATAACCCCAAAGCAATGGAGCTGGGGGCAATGGTGCAAATACAGGATCACAGAAACACAGAATATCCTGAGTTGGATCCACAGGCATCATTGAACCACTCCTGGCCCTGCCCAGACCCCCCAACAATCCCACCCTGGGCATCCCAAACCCTCCTGGAGCTCTGGCAGCCTCGGGGCTGTGCCCATTCCCTGGGGAGCCTGGGCAGTGCCAGCACCCTCTGGGGGAAGAACCTTTCCCCAGAATCCAACTTTTAATCTGCCTGTACCTCTAAAGGACTTAGTTGTGGAAAAGGTTGCTCTTCTCTAAAGCTTTTGCCATGGGATTTGGTTTTGTACTTGTGGAGGCAACACAGAACAAGTTAGGAATGGAGAATCCATAAAGAGGCAGCAAAAGTCCTGATTTCCCAGGAGATTGCCCAAGCTGCTCCACACACATTGCTGGGGGCTGATCCTGCTGCTCTTCCCCTCTCCCCTCCCTCACACAATCCCAGTTCTCTGGGATGGAGCCCCGGGCTGTGTCTGTGATATCATCCCGCAGGAATTGTGAGCACTGAGGGTGCCCCTCACCATCCCCCTGGGCCCTGGGCCAGGCTCCCCTCCAGGCCATCAAAGCCCCTCTGTCTTGCTGCCAGTCAGGAGGGGGTGATGTCACCCTGCCACCAAAGCAGGAGCCACAGGGAACTCGGTGTTTCCATGATCGCCTTGTCTGTCCGTGGAAATCTGTCTGTTCCCCTCCAAACATCTCCCATGGCCATCCAGGGGTCTCACAGCTGGAGAAGGGGCCGGGAAGAGCCTCTCTGTTGGAACAGGGGCCAGGAACAGCCTCTCTGTTGGTGCCTGCAAGCACAGAGGGCACAGATGGGACAGTCCCATGCACCAGGGTGGGAAACAGCTCCCAGTGGAGCCCTGGTTTCCCTGGAATGGGTGTGCTGGGATCAGTTTTGGATTATCAGAGTCATGGAATGGGTTGGGTTGGAAGGGACCCTTAAAGGTCTTCTAGTCCAACCCCTTGCAGCCAATAGGGTTTTGCCTGAAGCCTTGAGGGATCCCCTGGGAGAAGTGGAGGTAACATTTCCATCAAAAAGGGAAGCATCCAGATACAGCAAAAAATCCTCAGGAAATGAAGAGCCCAGGCAGTGGTGCCAGAGGCTGCCTGAGAACCTTCCTGTGCCTTGTCCTGGTGAGAACTCCATGGCAGGAAGCTCCTGAGCTGGAAGCCCACAATGGTGTCAGTGTTGAAGGACCCGTGACCACATTTCCCAGAGCAGCTGTGGCTGCCCCATCCCTGGAAATGTCCAAGGCCAGGTTGGATGGGGCTTGGAGCAACCTGGGACAGTGGAAGATGCCCCTGCCCCTGGAATGGGGAGGCCTTTAGGGTCCCTTCCAGGGCTCAGTGCCGTCTCCCACGTCCGTGTCCCTGTGAGCAGCAGGACGAGGCTGGGGCAGCACGGAGCACTTTCCTCAACCCTGCACCTTCAGGGCTTTTCCTGTCTCAATTCCCCTTTCATCTGCTCCCCTCCCGGGCCTTTCCCCCACACACACTTGTCACCAGCCCTTCTCCCAGCTGAGCCATCTGCTCTGCCCGTGGCCCCTGCAAAGGCTGAGGGGAGGGAGAGCTCCTCGGGAGAAATGTCACAGTCCTCGCTGCCTTCAAACAATAACTTCTGGAAACATCTGAAACGCACATAATTCTCCTTTTCAAGGGCCCTATCGGAGCAGCTCCCAAATGCTTGGCTCGGGCTTCAAAGTTGGCGTTTAGCTATAAATAAATAGCTTTTCATTAAAAAAAATAAAGGAGAGAAATTAGCCAAAAAAACTTCGACAAGCAGAAGCTTAACCAATGCCAGATAATGGGGCAATATGGACTTTTATTTTTATCCACATGGGTCCATGTGCTCTTTATCTCCCACTGTAATTTATCCTTATAAATGAGGCTCATGATATTAAAATAACATTACGGCCGTTACCTACCACAGTGAGAGGCAGCTGAGCCTCATCAAGGGCTGTGAGATGCTCAGATGAAAGGACAAGGACCTTGACCTATTGCTGATTGTTAACTTCGTGCCAGGGCTTTGCTGAGCAGGGAGAACGGATTTAAAGATGAACCTTAATTGGTCCTTAATTGGCAGATTTGTCCCTAATTGGCAGATTTGTACCCATTAGGCTGATGCTGGGGAAGGAGAGTCCACAGTTCCCGCTCACATCGGTCCTGAAGCCGAGTTTATCATGGCTGGACAACCTTTTGGTCTCTTTTTCTCCTCAAAGTGTGGCCCCTTTGCTTCTCCCCTCCCCAAGGATTCCTCCACCTCCTCCTGAGTCCTTTAGTGATGCCCATCCAGCATCCTCAATCACCACAGGGGATGAAATGGAAAAATTTATCAGGTGCCTGCCACCCCTAAATGATGATCCAAACTCTGTGGCTGGGAAATGCCCTCCCCTCCCATCCAGGACACATCCAGGGTCCAGGACAGCCCTCCTGGGTCTCCCAGCAGAACTTCAGGGGTTTCAGCAGAGATCTCGTGGAGTTGTCTCTGTTCACAGAAGCCAATGCTGCTGGGACAAAAAAACAAGCACAAGGGGTGTAAATCAACCCCCAGAGCTATGACCTGACTCTGCCACTGGAATTTTCCTCCCTAGGTCTATCTGGATGTTGGGGGCTGCGTTTTCCTTGTGTCCAGGGGGTTTCTTGACTCATTGTCTGCTTCTCTGTGTGTGGCACCAGCAGCATTTGGGTTTTCTGCTCTGTGCACCCCCTGAATGTGTTGCTGCTTCCCCAAATCTCCTCCAGCTTGAACATCCCCCAAGCCCTTTGGAGCACAGGAGCACTCATTTCCAGCTATTCCCAACACAGACATGTTGATTCACAGTTTTGCCCTTTCTGATGCCTTTGTCCAAATTGCACCTCTGGTACCTTTTGTCCATCAGCAGTGAGAATTCAGACTCAAATCTAGAACGGATTTGTCACTGATGGATTTAAACTGCTGGACCCTGTTGATCCCAGCAGAGGAGATGCACCTTTTCCTGGAAATGCACCTTCTCAAGGAGCTGTGGTTTTCCATGGCATGCCCAACCCCAGGAGACCCCACACTTTTCCCTCTCCATCTCTTATTCCTGCACAGTGCCCTCTGAGCCTTCTGTTTCCAGCTCAGCTCCTGATCTCTTCCAAACTTTTGGGAACCACAGAGGTTTTAATCCTGTCCAGATGCCCACATAAAATGCACCCACCACTTTCTCCCAAGCTGGCTCCTGAGGAAAGGTATCAGCAACTCCTGATTGCAAACACAGCTTGGGAAATTCACATCCAAACCAGGAAGGTGTGAATGATGTTTTCTGGAAGGTGGGCTCTCTGCAAACCTGCCCTGAAATAGGTGCCCTCTTTACCTTTCTTCCTCTTGTTCCCCAAACTTTCGAGCATTTTGGTGCAGGAAAAGCAAAGCAAGGACTCTGTGGTGTGACTCACAAAGTGGCATCAAATGATGCTTGAGAGAAGAGCCCCAGAGGATGAGCAAAAGTGTGGCCAGACAGGGGATTTCCAGTGACTCATCTGTGTCAGAAATGCTGAAGGTGTTGAGGAAAGGGAGCCTGAGTGTGCAGAGCTGGGTTTTACCTGCAGCCACCTGTTTATCACACAGGCCTGGCAGCCAGGGTAGAGTTTTTTGGTTTTTCTCTGAAAAAAAAGTGGGTTTTCAGCAAGCTCACCACGGACGTGGCTGTGAAAGCCCCGGGTGCTCTGCAACACACCCGGCCAAAAGTGAGTCCTGATGCCCCAGAGCTCTGAGCTTTGCCCCTCCATAAACCTCGGCATCCTGCACACCCCAAAGGAGGAAAAAACTGGGTCAAGATGGGCCAGGAAATAATCTGCATTTTCTGCTGGGCACAGACAGCACTTTTCACCTTCTCTTTGCCCCTCGGGCCTCCCGTTCCACAAAGCAATCATGTTTTCTTTACCGGGAAAATTCACTCCTCTCATTTAATTGAATTAGAGCTGCCTTTGACCGTGGCCTTCAGACCTGGAAGTCGAGGGCCACATGTTGGGGGTGCTCCCAAGCCCAGCGGCTCCCCTGGCTCCTCAGGGACTCGGAACAGACCCAAGATTAGCGGCTGAGAAAGCGTCATCCACCGGAGTGCGCCGAGATAAGAGATAAGAACGCGCCTGCCTCGGTCTGCGCACTGCTGCCGGAGCTGATAACGCGGCGGGGCTCGAGGCAGTCTGGCAGCGCCACCTCCCGGGCCGGGACCGCGGGCTGGGGGCATCCCGGTGCCCTGGGCATGGGCATCCCAGTGCCCTGAGCATGGGCATTCCAGTGCCCTGAGCATGGATGGGTATCCCAGTGCCCTGAGCATGGATGGGCATCCCACTGCCCTGAGCATGGATGGGCATCCCAGTGCCCTAGCATGGGCATCCCAGTGCCCTGGGCATGGGCATCCCACTGCCATGAGCATGGATGGGCATCCCAGTGCCATGAGCATGGATGGGCATCCCAGTGCCCTGAGCATGGATATCCCAGTGCCCTGAGCATGGGCATCCCAGTGCCGTGGGCATGGATGGGCATCCCACTGCCCTGAGCATGGATGGGCATCCTAGTGCCCTGGGCATGGATATCCCAGTGCCCTGAGCATGGATGGGCATCCCATCGCCCTGAGCATGGATATCCCAGTGCCCTGAGCATAGATGAGCATCCCAGTGCCCTGAGCATGGATGGGCATCCCAGTGCCCTGAGCATGGATATCCCAGTGCCCTGAGCATGGATGGGCATCCCAGTGCCCTGAGCATGGATGGGCATCCCACTGCCATGAGCATGGATGGGTATCCCAGTGCCCTGAGCATGGGCATCCCAGTGCCCTGAGCATGGATATCCCACCACCCTGAGCATGGGCATCCCACTGCCCCGGGCATGGGCATCCCAGTGCCCTGGGCATGGACATCCCACTGCCCTGGGCATGGGCATCCCATTGCCCTGAGCATGAACCTCCCACGGCCTCAGGCATCTCTATCCCACTGCCTTGGGAATCTCTATCCCACTGCCCTGAGCATGGACATCTCACCTCCTTGGGAATCTCCATCCCACCACCCTGGGCATGGACATCCCACAGCCATGGGTATCTCCATCCCACCACCCTGGGAATCTCCATCCCATAGCCTTGGCATCTCCAAACCACTGCCTTGGGCACATACATCCCAACACCATGGACATCTTCATCTCACAATCTTGGACATTTCCATCCCAACACCACAGGAATCTTCATCCAGCTTTCATGGGCATCTTCATCCCACTTCCATGAGCATCCCAATGTCACCACCATGGGCATCTCCATCCCACTGCAGTGGGTGTCTCCATCTCATCACCATGGACATCTCCATCCCACTGCCATAGACATGTCCATCCCAACACCCCAACATCTCCATCTTACTGCCTTGGACATCTCCATCCCACTGCCTTGGACATTTCCATCTAACTGCAATGGGTGTCTCCATCCCACTGCAGTGGGTGTCTCCATCCCATCACTGTGGACATCTCCATCCCACTGCCTTTGAGATCTCCATCCCAATACCATGGC
This sequence comes from Passerina amoena, assembly GCA_013401095.1. Lineage (NCBI taxonomy): Eukaryota > Metazoa > Chordata > Aves > Passeriformes > Cardinalidae > Passerina > Passerina amoena. The sequence continues at coordinate 17,385 of WBNP01000803.1, forward strand.
ATCTCCATCCCACTGCAGTGGGTGTCTCCATCCCATCACTATGGACATCTCCATCCCACTGCCTTGGAGATCTCCATCCCAATACCATGGCATCTCCATCCCAATGCAGTGGGTGTCTCCATCCCAACACCATGAGCATTCCAACCTCACCACTATGGGCATTTCCATCCCACCACCCTGGCATATGCATCCCACCACAGTGGTCATCTCTATCCCACCACCTTTGGAATCTCCCTCCCACTGCCTTGGGCATCTCCATCCCACTGCCCTGGGCATCCTAATCCTGCCACGTCTCCACCCCACACCCTGAGCATCTCAATCCCAGCACCAGAGCCATCCCAGCCCCTCTGCTGGGACCATCCCAGCCCTGCTCGGTGTTTCCCACCTCCCTCCTGCGTGCGGCGTTCCCGGCGGGTTCAGGCCCGGGGTAGGATAACAATACCTGAGGTCTGCAAAGCATTACCAGAGGATCCTGTCAGCTCCATGAGCTCATCGGGGGAGCAGCCAGACACATTTGTTACCGGGAGAAATTCCTGCTGCCCTGACCCACTCCCAACCTGCTCCCTCTTTATTGGTATCTCTCAGCACCTTCCCGATCCATCTGGGGTCGCTGCCCAATTCCTCCCCTTGACCAACTTCTGCCCGCACCCCCAGCAGCTGCTCTAGGACCTGGCATGTCAGGGAGAAAGGGAATTTTTTTCCCTAAGCAGTCTGTTCTGTCTTGTTTCCACAACATTATGAAATAATAGTAGTTTCCAAGAATATTTATTCTCCTTGTCATCTCCATCACCCCACCACGTGGAGATTTTGGCAAAAAATGAGGATTTATGAGGTTTTGCTTGTTTCTTTGGAGGAAAATACCCAATGAAAGCTGAGGTCAGGATGCTGTAGGAAACAGGAAATTCTTGGCACAGTGAGGCTCTGCCTGGCAGCGCTGGAATATGGGCAGAGCTGTTTTCCTGGGAAAACTGAGCAAAATCCCTCTGCTGAAGAGACCCCAAAGACACCCAAGCTGGATCTCTTGCTGCCATTGACTTTGTGAGCTTGTGAACTTCTCCTGCCCACCTGGGGATGTTCCCTCTGCATGCCCTGGGGACTCCCGACAGGATTTGGGAGAGGAAGATGCTTGACTCCCTGTAGACACTGGGAAAGGAATAAAAATTGGGATCCCTCCAATTTTTTTAAAATAAAGGAGGTGCTTGAAGATCTTGGACTGCAGCGATGGCCAGATATTAGAGAAGGATGCAAAACTCACTGAGTGATGTGAAACTATGGAGAAAAATAACTGGAAAGCAAAACCATGGAATAAACCTGTCAAACTGTGCTGAAACAGCAGAACTTCTCACTTTACCCCCAAGTGTTATCCCTAAGGAACCTGCCCAGGTCTGTGGGCCACAACTGACAGGGAAAATTGCCTTTTCCATCCATGGAATTCAGGAAGCACAGTCCTATAACAACAGACACCAGCAAGAGCTCAGAGAATCCTGAAGACAGTTTTGGGAATGGATTAATTCCTCAGATTTTGAGTCACCCCTGTCTTTCTGGAGACTTTTCTTTTCTTCCTTTTTCCCTTCCTTCATTCCTGCCTTCTGCATCTTTCTTTTCCAATTTTGATGAGGACTGAGCAAAAGGAGGGAAGGAGCAGGGGCTGGTGGGGGTCCAGAGGTGAATTTTCTGATGGATTTGGCTGATGGGACAGACACCTTGGAGGATCCCTCAATGGAAATTTAATGGCAATTCCAAAAGTCAATCAAAGCATTTTCCAGCTCTTTCACCCATGACTCTTTGAAATGCTTTTCTGAACTCAGGGTGCTCCAGTTTGGCTTTCATGGCAGGAAGATAACTAAATCCAGGGAGAGCCTCTGGAAATGCAGGCTGTGCTCACTGATGTCCACTTTGGGATCAGTTCTTCCAGCCACTCAGCCTCACCTGGGGCCTTGGCAAAACAACCAAATCAATACAATTCACAGAAAATGACAATGAAGAACAAAGGAGAAACTCTCTTTTGCCACAGTCCCTTCTCTGGTGGCACCTAAAGGATGGGATTCATTTCATTTCATTTCATTTCATTTCATTTCATTTCATTTCATTTCAGCAGAGCTGGAGGTGTTGGCATTTCCTTGGGGATGCCCAAGGAGGGGAAGGAGGAGGCAACTGTCTCGTGGCTCTCCAGCTTCTCCAATCTGCCACCAAATGAACTTCCAACCAGACTCTGGGATCTCTGAGAGCTTGTAGAGGGATGTGGGGAACAGGCTTTGGGATCAGGAGCTGAGCCTTTGGCAGTTTCACCCTCCCAAGGGAAGTTGTGACTCCCTCAGTCTATGCAAAGCTCCAGCTGCTCCATGGCCTGGTTGGAAAAGTTATGGAACTCTCAAAACTGGGACTGGGATGAGTCAAATGCCCAAAATACCTGCTAGGTTTGGGGTTTTGAAAGCTTAGGGTTTCCTCTTTGGGCTGGGAAATGAACCCTGAGCACCCCCACGTGTGTGCACACCAGGAATTCATTAATATACACAGATATGTGTGTATTTATGTATCTATATCACATCTGTGTGTGTAATTCCTTGTTCTGGAACTGCACCTGAACAGAGATCCTACTCATCACCATCCTCAAAAATAGCTCAGCTCTCCCCAGACTAGGAAAAGGAGACAGGGATGCAGGAGCCATCTGGGATGGTGCAGCAGGAAAGCAAGGGTGGATCCCAAAGAGCTTGGGGATCAAAGCTGCCTCCTGGACTCTAAACGGGCCCTCTGGTGTGGAAAATCCACCTGTGCAGGGCAATTCCTGCCTTGCTGCACTGAGCAGCCCCACGGCGCACCCCGAGCACGGCTCTCCCTGTCCCGGTGTTCTCCAGGTGCTCTGCATTTCAAAGGGAGGTTATGACTTTACAAGCACCACTTTAATCCACATCTGACCTCCAGATAGGAATCAGCAGGCTCTGGAATACAAAGAATTACAGCTCTCCTGAGATTTCAGCTCTTTTTCTATGAAAAACCCTTGCCAAAATGATTCTCTGGCAGGGAGTGAACTCCTGTGCAAAACACATGTTTGGTGTGAAAGGATTTTTGGCAACTCGGGGTGGATTTGGAAGCCTGTGCTCTCCTTCATTCTTTCCTCGTGGAAAGAGGAACAGGTCCAAGCCTGAGCTCTTGAGCAGCTGCCTTTGGAGTTACAGCAGGGAATGGTTCTGACAGGGAGCAGCCATCTGGGTTAAGGGATCCAGAGGGCTGCAGACAGGAATGAAGGGAAAGGGTTCAGAGCAGGGACCTGGGGTAAAGAAACACCTGAGGTCAGTGTGAAATCCTGCAGCTCCCAGGAGATCTCACAGTCATCCATGAAGAGCAGATGATAATCAACAGGTTGGAGAAAGCTGGGAAGTGACAGAACATCCCGCCAGGAACAAAGCCCAGCTCAAAAGCAAAAAGCAAGAGTTCATTTGAGGATGCTCCTAAAGCAATATGTTGTACTTTGGATTCCCAAACCTGCAGAATTTTGCAGGATGGGATTGGGTAACACCACGTTTTTTGATATCTTGCACTGGAGCTCAAGGCCTGAGCCCAGGAACCCCCTCTGGCCATGGTTTGCTGGGATCAGGGGTGCTGGGATCCTTGGGATCTCTGGGATCTCAGCTGTGAGGCTCCAAGAACCCCCCTGAATACAGCATATAGCAAAAATAAAAATGGAATTGATTGGAAGGTAACTGACTGAGCTGCCTGGAACCAGCTGCAGACACAGCCCTGGCTTCCAAAGTCAGCACTTTCCCCCAGCCTTTACTTCAGGCTATTTTTATTTTGTGATGGCACAAATCAACCCTTTTGTTTTTTCCTGCTCACAAAGACAACATGAATGGATGGGGTGAGGTCCAAAAAAGTGAGAGAAAGGAATTGTGGAAGGAAAAACCCCCTTGAAGAGCAGAGGGGCTGCAGGAGCTTAGCTCAGCACTGACCTGGAGCACGTAGCTCCCCCTTCCTTTGCCTAATTTAGACCCAGCGTAGGTGGATTTGGGGGAATATTTGGATCCCTAATTAAGAGTAATAATGTGAAAGGAAGTGCAGGCATAGTGAAAATGGATCAGAAAAGAATTAATTCATTAATAGGGGTGTTCACAGTGCAGGCTCAATGCTATTTTAGTTCCTCCTCGGGCTGGAGTGAAGCCAGGATAACTCAATGGGATGTGCTGGGCCGGGAGCAGACGGTCCCAGTGCACCTCCAGTGCTGATGTCACTGCACTGGTCACATTCCCAGGTCATTTTTCCATGTGGATTCAGTTCAACCTCCTGTCCTCAGACCATTCAGTGAACACTGGTAGCACAGAAGTCACCTTCCTATAGAAAATCCTGCTCCAAAAGGGGTGAAAGCCCAGTCCTGGGTCAATTCATCAGCCCCAGGTTGGGGTGCATTGGTGGGGTGCTGGGGGATCCATGCAGGAATAAATCCCAGAGAATCGCTGCTCCTAAAGCCCTTCTTGATTTGCTGGCTGCTCCTCCTGAGCTGACCTCAGAGCACAGATAATCCTGCAGGACCCTGGAGGTTTCCAGCCTGTGCATTCCCGTGTAATCGGCTTTGGCATCTCCAATGGGTTTTTTCCCTCTTGGCTTCTCCTCTGGGCTCAGCCAGAACAGTGTCAGAGCCGTCCTGGAGCAGACACCCCTGACTTCAGTGCACAGAATGATATCTGGCTGGCCAGAGGTCACATCCTGCTGTCTCCTGCAGGATGGCTCCGTTTCCCTGGATCCGCTCGAGCCCGGCTCGCCCCGTTCCCCGCAGCAGCGAGGCTGCACGGAGCAACAGCTTGGATTAGTTAGGAGCTCTTCAGATGAGCTCCAACTCGTATTTCATCTGCTTCCCCCCAGCCCGGAGATCCCAGCCTGTCACACTCACTGCAGGCTGCAGCCCCCACATGTTTTATTCATTATCTGTCCTCTGCTCCTCATCCAGCACCTGCAACACATTTCGGCTGGGCCGGGATCAGCGGGGCTTCATTAGGCCTGACACTTTCTCCCTGCCTCGTGTGATGGAGCTGCATTTTATCCCTGCTCTTCCAGGCTGGAACACTGCCTGCAGATCAGCACCTTGGAAGAAGGCAGGATCCCAAAAGCTCAGGAGTGAAGTGGGGAGAGAGGGATGGAGGAGATTGCACAGCCCAGATCCCCGTGAGCTGAGGGACTCAGAGTTATTTTAGCCTTGGAGGACACAGGGGGAAGCAGAGTCCTGCTTTATCCACATGGGAACAGAGCTTTTCCACAGCCTCCAGCAGGGATTCTCCAAGCTACAGGGAGCAGACAGCCTCTCTGGTATCTTGATTTGACCAGGAGTTGATAGTGGAGCAGAAGTTCAAAGCTCTTTCTAGCCTTTCCCTGTCCCTGACTCTCCTCCTCTGTCCAATGAATATTTATTGGATGCAGAAAAGCTTCACCAGGAGAGGCAGGGAAGTTGTTTACCCTGCAAAGCTCAGCAGCTCAGCCTTGGAAATAAGGGAGGAATAGTCCCTCCTTGCTCTGAATTGGGCACAGCTGAGGTTGAAGTGTTATTTGCCAAACTTAAATAACTGAGAAAATTATTTGGGAATGATGTCCAGTCTTGGGAAGGCCAGGATCCTCAGACCACCAGTGCCTGGAGTGGCCTATGAGCATCACATTGGTTTTTGGGCCATTTTTCCCCCCACAAGCACTTACACCCCACATCTGTCCCACCAGCCTTCCCCGGGGCCTGAGCTGCTGCCAGCAGTTCCCAAATCCTCCCAAGTCCCAGGGCTTTATTCCTCTCCGTGATCACATTTAATGCTGTGCTACTCCTTCCTTGCTGCCCCTGCTCCCCACGAGCCTTCCTGACGTTGTTTTCCTTTTCATTATCCACAAACATCTTTTTCCCCAAGTCTTTCATCACTTGTCTTCCATTTCTTCCCGAGATTCCCGACATGTGCCATAAAAATGCTGGTCAAATATTCATGAGGAAAGGCTGATCTGGGACCACGGGGATGAGATGTCCTGCAATGTAATTAAAAGATATCAGCAAGAATGTTGTGAGGAGCTCTTTAAAAGGGGTCTGGAAGATGCAAAATCCGATTTCCAAAGCTCTTCCTATTTAAGGTGACAGCAGTTCCTTGTTAAACAGCAGGAAAAGGTGGCCCCAGGAGAGAAGAGGCAGTGGCAAAGCAGAGCCGAGGATTTATTCAGTGCCAACACAGAAGTGAGCTTGGAAATATTAAAATGTCACTTTCTTTTGGAGGTAAAAGCTGAATTAATCCCGAGAATTACAATATTCCACAGGCTGAGGGCTTTATCTTGGCAAGGGACTGAGGGGGTTTTGTCCCCAGCTCAGGAGCTTCCATGGACTTTTCATGAAGGGCCATTTCCCTCACCATTTTCAGCCCTCTGTGGTGACTTTTACAAGCAGTTCCTGCTCCTTCCTGGGGGAAGTTAATAATAGAAGGGGAGAAAACTCTGGAAAAATCTCTTTGGATCTCAATCCCACCAATTATTCAGCATCTGAGCACAACCAGCTCTGGAGAGAAGATGCTGCTGATAAAAAAAATCCCATTTCCTACTCCCTTTCCAGGCAGGAAAGGAGCATTCCAGGGAAAAAAGCTCCACATTGGCACTGTCCAACAGTAACTTAATGTCTTTCCTAAGGCTGCCAGGGAAATCAATGGTGATCTGTTGGCTGAGGAAAGCAGGACACAGATTTATCCATGGCAGGGATTTGTCCATGGCAAGAATTTATCTATGGCAAAGATTTACCCATGGTAGGGATTCATCCATGTCAAGGATTTGTCCAGGTCACAGATTTATCCATGGCAAGGATTTACCAATGGCAAGGATTTATCCATGGCAAGGATTCATCCATGACAAGAATTTGTCCATGGAAAGGATTTATCCATGGCAAGGATTTATCCAGGGCAGGGAGTTATCCATGGTAAGGATTCATCCATGGCAAGGATTTGTCTGTGCTCTGGCACAGAGGAATGACGAAAGACCAAAAGATTTTTCTCCCCACTTTGGTCAATCACCATCCCAAATTCCAAATTTAGGAGAAGAGAAGGGCAGGGGAGGAGCTGATCCCATCCCTTTTCCAGCTGGCATGGCACAATGCAGGGTTTGGTGGGAATAGGAGGATTTTCAAGGGGGAGAGGAGTGGGAAGAGTTTCCTGCCATCCCTTCCCTGCTCCCTCAGTGAAGTGGCTGCCAGAGCCCAGGCTGGCTCTCAGAACTCCAGCACTGTGCCAGGAGTGGGGAACTGCCTCGGCATGGGGATTTACCAGAGGCAGAACCTTTAGAGCCACTTGCTCTGAGGTGCCAGACACAAGCCACGATACAGAGCAGGCAGAGGAGAAAGGAGGAGCTGCTCTCCATCCTGACATTCCGCAAGGAATGGTGTCCTAGGGTGATGCTGTATCCCCATCCCTGTGTTCTGTTTATGCTGGATATCACGTTCTGTGCCTTCAAGAGTGGTTCTGAAGAGTGAATGTTTTGTTTTGGTTTTGCTATCAGCCGCTCCCCCACGGCTGGCAGGACACACAGACAGGGCAGTACATGGTGCTGCTTTTGCTTTTTGCTTTGCTCTTGCTCTTGCTTTGCTCCTGCTTTGCTCCTGCTTTGCTCTTGCTTTTTGCTTCTACTCATTAGTTAGTTTAGCTAAGCAGTCCAAATTTTCCCTGGACTGTTTCTCCTTTCCCTTTTTTGGACCTACTTGAGCCTGCTCCAGGCTGGGACCTGGGAAACACCAAGAGTTTGCATCTTGTGGCTGCAGCAGCCATTCCCAGTGCTGGAGGAACTGAGAACAGAGTGAGCACCCCAAGAGAGACTTTCTGAATTTGTCATCTTTTTTCAGAGCGGTGACAGAGTGGTGTCATCTGGTATTGTTCATTCTGTGTGCTGGGGATGCTGTGCCTGTTCAATAAACAGGTTCTTTCCACTTCTCTCCAAGGAATCCTTCCCGACCCAGTTGGACACAGGGGCCGTGTGGATTTGCTTTCTGGAGGGGCCCCTTTTGGAGGTTTTCTCCCAAATTTGCCCTAAGCCAGGACAAAAGGCTTATTCCAAGTGAAGGGATCAGACTCAAAGAGCCCCAGGCACTCCTGTGCAGGGGATTTTGTACAGATACGAATCAGGGGGTGGATACCAAGAACCAATAGGGAATCCTCAGGGGAGCACTGAGGGAATTCCATGGAGTGCCTGGGGCCAGCTGGGGTAGGAGGATGGAGAGGATGGGCAGCATGGACCAATGGGGCTGTGAGGAATAGGGGAATTCCAAAGGGGTGCTGCAGGCAGGGATTGGCCCCAGGTTTAAGTGGCAGAGAAAGTTCCGGAATCAAGGGCTGGGTTGCCTTGACAGGCAGGGAAAGAGCTGGAACAAGGGGCAGGGAATGGCATGAGGGACAGCTTTGAGGGAGGGTAAAACCCAGGGGTGAACCAACTCAGGGAGAACATGGGTACAACAGAATGAACTGCTTAACAAGGAATTGATGAAATAAATTTGAACCTCAACACCTCAGGAACATGCCCATGCACACGTGGCATTCCCACTGTGCAGCTCCAGCAGGCTTTTCCAGGCTCAGTGGGATCCTGGTCAGGCAGTTATGGGAAATAGATTTATAGAAAATTCTCCAAGTTTGATTGAAGGCTCACATAGTGTATATCTGTATGTAAACTTTGAGATAAGAAACATTGACTTAGAAATGTTATGGAACAAGACAGACGTTGAGAGAGAAATGGAACTAGAAACAAGTTTTAAAACATAGTTTTGTAAATAAGATTAGATATTTTAGAGAACTAGAGCTAAGAAAGATATATTTTAGTAAGACTCAGGAGAAGTGAAGAAAGAAGCTTAATCCTACAAAGGGTCCCTGAGGGAACAGCTCTGCTGGCTCTGAACCCATCACTGCTCCAGCCCTTCCCTCCCCATCCCTGGCGCTGCCTCCCTGCCCTTTCCTGCCATTGTCCCGCTGGCCCTGAGCCA
>WBNP01000804.1:0-25732 GCA_013401095.1 Passerina amoena
CTTCCAGGGATGAGGCAGCCACAGCTTCTCTGGGCAACCTGTGCTCAGCACCTCATAGAGAAGAATTTCTTCCCAATATCCCATCTATCCCTGCTCTCTGGCAGTGGGAAGCCATTCCCTGTGTCCTGTCACTCCATGCCCTTGTCCAAAGTCCCTCTCCAGCTCTCCTGGAGCCCCTCAGGCACTGGAAGGGGCTCTAAGTTCTCACTGGAGACTTCTCCAAGCTGAACACCCCCAGCTCTCTCAGCCTTTCCTCACAGGAGAGGTGCTCAGCCCTCAGTGTTCTCATGTCTTTATATTGTGTGACACAGTCAACAGCTGGGTTCTCAGCAATTTATCACCATTTTGTGCTCTCTAGCACATCCTTCACAAGTTATCCCCAGGAGATCCAGTCTTATCTCACCCAACATGCCTCCTTGTGAAAGCAGCTATCAACACTTACGCCCCTTTCTCACCAATTCAGCACAGTTTGCATGAAACCACAATCACTTAAACCATTCTGAACACAAAAAGAATCCAGGAAATGAAAAATCTGGCAGGTGCAAAGGAACAGGGTTGGATGTGGAAATCTGGGAGGAGGCTTTGCTGCTGACGGCAGCGCAGCTCCTGCCTTTATCTCACAGCAGGTAGAGGAAAGCACGGTGGGAAAATGCAAACTACTCCCATTTTGGATCTCCAGCACTGGTCAGGTGTTTTAGGTAATATATCTCTCTTCCAGGCATTACGTTACTGGTTTGGCTATTTCCCTTCAAAAGCCAGACAATGATCCTGAGAACCTCCCCTGTTTCCATCCCATCTCTGCAGCCCCTGCCTCCTCTCCTCTGCCTCGGCGGTGCCCCCAGCAGCCTCAGCCCTTCTCCTTGCCCAGAGCAGCTCCATTTTCCTGCTGTGCCCCGTTCCCTGCCTGGCTCCCAGCTCCTGAGGGTGCCCAGTTCTGCAGCCCTGAGCACAGAGGCTGCCTTTGTGCTCCGCACGTGTTCGCTGCCAAGAGCTGGGAGCCATCCCGGCACTGCGCTCCCTAAAAATAGCCTTGCCCCACGGATAACCTGCTGCCTCTCCCAGAGGCAGGTCTTAAAGATAAACCCTCCTATAAACCTGCAAAAAATGAGGCGAGAAACACTCCTGGGATGGAGAGGAAAGCTCTGAAGGACAGGCCTAAGAGGGGTAATAAAGAGCACAGGCTGGGTACAGCCACAGAAGCAGTGCCAGGGAGCCTGGGGAGCAAGTGTTGTGTATAACCTGCACACAGACGTAATCCAACAACTGCTGAGCTGCAGGGGGCTCTTTTACACTCAGCTCCAAGTTCTGTGTGCGAAGACACAACGCTGGCAGCAAAAGAAATCCAAAAGAACAGCAATCCATCTGAAAAAGCTGAAAAAATTCACTTCTTCTTTACGTAGGGATGCGTATTTTGGATACAAAATACACCCAGCTTGCATTTTTGCCCTTGCACATCTTGCAATATATCCATTTACTCTTTCACATTTTATTTTAATAACAGGGGAGTCAAGTGATTTCGATTGACAGGCTGGTTCCCAGGGAAACATGAGCAACTTATTTCTCTTAAATAGCAGGCACAAATGTTTCCTGTGTTAAACTGCACAGCCTGCTGTGACATTCAGATCCCCAGGATATAATCTCAAAAGAACAGAATGTGTTTGCCTGGCTCTGAGGTAGGGAAGGAGAGAGGTAGCAGCACATTACAGCTGGTGATAGGTGCTAGCAGGGATCTGGCACTCAAATAATTTTTAAGGAGCTATGTCCCTTGTCCCAGTCCCCAAAGGAAGGGCAAAACAAGAGTTTAAGAGAAAAAATTACGAAAAGAAAAAAGGTGAAATAACCCAGTGTTGCTGGGAGAGAAATGGAAAAACAGAAATCAGTAATAGCAAGCCTTTAAAATCTCAGTCAAAATGCCAGGCTGGCTGCCCAGTGTTGCTGGGACACATTAGGGAATAAAAAGAGCCACAGTGCTCAGGCTGCATCCAGCTTGGAAGCTGCTTTGGCTTCTGCAGATGAAGGTTGGAAGGTACTTGGAAAAGGAAATGTAAGACAAAGCTGAGCATCCTCACAAGGTGCTCTCTGGTATCGTTTGGGGCACCTCAAACCTTTAAAGGACACTTTCCTGCCCCTTGTGCCCAGGGATGCTGTTCCCAGCTCTGCTCACATGGTGCAAAGTACCCTGGCTTTAGTGGCCAAGCTCATTTTCCTTCCTACTACTTCAGGTTAAAGTGGTGGGGGAAAAAATGAAACCAGTGGCCACGAGGAGTTGCTCAAGGTTGGGTCTATTGGGATTTGAAATGCAAAGAACTCTCAGAACTTTGTTCCCCACAAGGAAATTATCACAGGGTCAAACACACAAAACACATCTCCCCAAAGCTCTCCTTGCCTTGTTTATATTCACCTCAAGGGATGTCCTGGGCCTGATGGGATTTATCTGCTTAGTAAATCCCAGAAGATATCTCTCCATAAATTCCATCATCTCTCAGTTGCCCATTTACCTCCTGAACCTTTTGTATTCACAATACCCTTCAGAAAGACATTTCCAGCTCAGCTACCCATTGCATGAGGACCCACCTTCATGGAGGTATCCCACTAATTCCATTTGCTGGCCACTAGTTCCTGTAGAGCCAAAACACTGGCTGGCTGTTCCCTCACTACCCAGTCCCTTGAACACAGGATTTTTCCAGACCTCCTTTGTGTCCTCCTTCAGCTCTCCTTTTACTTATCTGAGTCATTATTAAAGTGAGCAGGTGATAATTTGGCCTTGGAACAACTTTTTCCCCCCTCCTTGCACAATTTCCTATTTGTTTGAGAAGAAAAAAATATTAAACCTTTTTTTTTCCCCTTTGTTTCCTTAGCACTCAGAAGCAAAAAAAAAAAAAAAAAAAAAATTTAAATACAGGTTTTGCTTGCCAAAGTTTCCAGGTGCCCAAACTCTTGTTACTGGGATGCTGAACAAACAGCCTTCAAACACCATCCCTGCCTTTGTTCTGCCAGCTGGAAACACAGGTCACTCTGCACCCAGACACCACCTCGGAGCAGAGATATTCCACTGAGAAAATTTCTCCTTTCATCAGACAAAGAACGCCAGAAAGGAACCTGGATTTTTTTTTTTACTGAGATCCTGGAGTAGTTTTATCACCAAGGAATATTTTCTGTGAGGTCTGTGTCCACGCCAGTGACTCAGCTCAGCAAGCAGCACTGGTGATTCACTGCTCTGGAGCGTGCCAGCAGTGGCTGCAGACCTGTGTGCTGCTGAGTCTGTTCCTCAGCAGGAAACAGCCCCAATAAATGACATCAGCAGTGTGATTCAGTCAGTAGGACCACGGATTGCAAGGCTCCCACTCAGATTCCCCTTTCCCAGCCAGCTTTTTCTCTCCTGTGCCCCTCAGCTCTTGGCTCCCCATGCAAGGACTGGCTCCTGCTGCCCGTCTCTGAGCTGGGCTGTTGTGCAAAAGTGACTGAAAGAAGGAAGATTTAGATGGGATATTGGGAAGGAATTGTTCCCTGTGAGGGTGGGGAGACCTTGGCACAGGTTGCCCAGAGAGGCTGTGGCTGTCCCGTCCCTGGAAGTGTCCAAGGCCAGGTTGGACAGGGCTTGGAGCAACCTGGGATCATGGAAGGTGTCCCTGCCATGGCAGGGGATTGGAACAAGATGATCTTCAAAGGTCCTTTCCAACCCAAACCATTCTGCAATTCCATGACTACATGGTGAGTTCACTCAAACAACAGAATTCAAGCCATTCCCCCAAACTTTTCATGAATACACAGTAGAAAAATAAAGTTACCAAAAGGAAATGAAGTGGACCGACCACCAAAGGTAACAGACAATCCTTCATGGAATTACTTGCTCACAGATGCACATCTCCCAGTCCACCTCCTGCTGGAAACGTCTTGTGAGGTCATTGAAACAAATCAGAATGGGAGATGATGCAGACTTTTAGTGCAGAAAAGTCTGATTTTCTCTGAGAAATCATGAGAGTGCATTAAAAAAGTCATTCTGACTTTTAGTGCAGAAAAGTCTGATTTCCTCTGAGAAATTGTAAGAATGCATTAAAAATAATTCCTTTTCACTGCATTCAGGACAAACACCCAAATACCCAGCAGCTCTCCACGTCCTAAAGTTTCAGGTTTGTCTGAATCTTGCAGATATTTTCCACAGAAACAGAAAAATGTTGTCACTCATAAAATAACCACAGCCTTACGCAACTTAACTCTTCAGAACTAAGAATGCCTGATGGATGAAGCAAGCGGCTTCTGCTGAATTTTCTTCCTAAATATGAAGGACATTTCACATCTTTTTGCAATTGCCCCGTACACCTGCTACCAACACATTGTACAAAGCACAGAGCAGACCCAACATGGCAAAACACTTAATTCCTATATTATTTTTTCCTTTTCCTGTCCACATAATAAAATTTATCTCATCAGAGTCCCTGTCACAACTAAATCCCAGCCTGGAGACCAGAAGACCAGAGCCCACCACAATCATATCCAAACACCATCAGGTTTTGTTATCTCCTGGCATTTGTTATCTGCCACTCAGACACATCAGTGTTTATACAGTTCCACAAGGCACTGAGACATACAGAAGAAAAAAAACTATTAAATAAAAAAATCAAAAACAGGCATAGCTTTAAACTTTTTTCAGCTCAAAGACCCCTAAAAGCCAGCAGAGAATCAGCTCGTACTTGTGCATAGCTCAACATACAGCCCATGCTCCTGCTCATCTTTGTTACCTTGTGCTGAATCTTGCTGCTGGTGGAGGTGGCTCACAGCAGGTCCCTTTAAATCCTTTGTTGTGTTTGCACAAGTTGAAAACAGCTCCTATTAAAAAAAAAAAAAAAATCCCCTACGAGTGCCAAGCCGTGTGTAGAGATTATGAATCACTAAATGGCAGCCACGTGTCAGCAAAAGTAGCAGGAAGTGTCTTGCCTTTGACCTTTATTTATTGTAGCAAGAACACTTGGTAGCATATAGTTAGAGAGATCTAATCATCCCTGCTAGCCAAGAAACATCGGATCTGTTGCCTGCATGGTATGTTTTGGCTATTAAAATTAAATTAAAAGAAGAATATCCAGCTTATCTGGCTAATAGTTTTCAGTCGGGAGAGACTTGGAGAGAGGCCTTTCAGTTTGTTGCTCTTGTGTGTTTGGAAGGCAAAGAATTCCTCTGGAGATTCCCTGGGCTTGTGAGGGGATGGAGGGATTTGAAATCAGGGTGAGCCTGGTGGCCTTTGGCCCACCCCTCTCATTCCAACACACATCCTTGTTCCTCAGAACTGAGCTGTGAGGTTCGTGCTGACCCCTCTCCTTGTTGCACTCAGGGAATTTGATACATTTTTTACTTATTTTTTAAGTATTTTACTTATTTTTTACGAAATCCCATCACATCAGAGAGCATTGCTAAATTCAGACAAAGCACCTCTGGGCTGCAGTCCAGGGGAGAACCTGGAGATCTTCCTGAGTTATGCTGCTTTGTAAGGGCTCTGCCTGGCTCTTCCTGGGGTGTAAAAGAGAATTTTGACACCTTTCCACATTTAGGGCAACCAGGGTGCTTTTCCCACAGGAGAGGGGGGTGCAGTGGGGTCCTGGAGCATAAAGATTCATCCCTTTGGATCCCCAGACCTTTCTGCAGACCTGTCACTGAGGTAACCCATCAAGGAGATCACAGAATCACATATTCTTAGAATCACAGAAGGGTTTAAGTTGGAAGGAACCTGAAAGGCCACCTAGTTCCAGCCCCCTGTCATGGGCAGGGATGTCTTCCACTATCCCAGGTGGCTCCAAGCTCTGTCCAGCCTGGTTTTGGACACTTCCAGGGATGGAGCAGACACAGTAATCCATAATAATGCCATCTATCCATAATCCTGCTATCCATCACCATGTGCTGACTATCCTGTGCCCACCACATGCTGCACTTGAAAATTCAAACCTGCCAGGAGAAGAGAGCACCAGTCTCTGCTGCTCCATGGTCTTTCTCTGCCTTCCAATGGGATCCTCTCCATGAACCCCTGACAGAGACCAGGGTCCCTCACCTGGATTTTTTTTAAATTAAAGCTCTTCTGATGACATAGAGGTCTCTATTCTGCTTTTTACATAGGTCAGGAGTGCAAGGGCAGCCTGTGACCTTCCTTCCATCTTTGGGGTCTCCCTGCTTGGTCAAACCAAGCAAGAAACTGAGTGTTTGGTGGTCAGTGCCAGCTGGTGGCCACTCCCAGAGGTGGCACGTAGCAGCAGGATCAGGCCTTTAATCATACTGTTCTCCATGCACTCCCATTGTCCCCCTCAAATTCCTTTTGTGGCTCTTTCCTGCACTTCTCCTCCCCCTGCTTTTTCTGGTTCAATATTGATTTGATCCCCGTGTTCCATCCACCCCATCTGAGGGCTTCAGCCGTGACCCCACACCCCGCAGCCACATTCTTGGAAAGGGTGCACACACCCTGATGTTGGGGTGGCTGCAGCAGCCACCCTTGACATCATCACCTTCCCCACGTCCTCCACTGTCACACAGGAGGTTGTGAAAGCCTCTTTGGCAGCACAGCTGCATATTTGGGTGGCTGGGGAGGAGACTCCTATGTCACCATGATATTTTCTGAAAAATCCCTTCGCCAGGATTTCTTCTCCTGGGAGGATGAGAAGCCTCAGCTTCTCCTGTGTTTGCTGCTCTGGGATGTGGTCTAGAAATTGTTTATCCAAACATGTGAATTGTTTTTTACCTAATGACTGATCACCATCAGCTGTGTGGGACTCTGAGGAGTCAGTCATGAGTTTTTATTCTTCTTTCTTGTTAAGCCTTCTGTCTGCATCCTTCTCTTTCTTTAGTATAGCTTTAGTATATTCTTTATATATTTAGTATATATTTTTATATATTCTTTAATATATTAAAGAATATATATTAAAGAATATATATAAATATATATTATATTATTCTTTAATAATTATTCTTTATATTTCTTTAATATTTTAATAAAATATAAATATTCTTTAATTTAATAAAATATAATATCATAAAATAATAAATCAACCTTCTGAGAACATGGAGTCAAATTCTCATCTCTCACCTCATCCTAGAGATCTCACAAACACCACACTCTTATTCCAAACCAGGAGCTCAAGGAGATGTTGTGTCTCCAGAAGAGCAGGGTCAGAGGGTGGCTTGGCAGCACCTGGATTTCTCCAAGGATCCCCCTGGCTGGCAGCATGGAGTTTGCTGCTTCTTTACAAAGTCCCTCATTCCTGCAGGATGCAGGTGGGACAAGAGATGATGTTCAGCCCAAACACTCCCAGCAGAGTGGACTCCATCCTCAGATGACATCCCTGCAGGATTCCTGGAGGTTATTCCAGGCATCCTGTGTAGGTGTGGACAACTCATGACTCTTGCTTTTGGTGGTGGCTGTGGCCATTTTACAATCAGGGCAGGGTCTGGATGCCAGAGCTCACAGGTTTTATCAGATGCCAGAAAACATCTCATTTCTGTGTTGATGCATTTTGTGCACCTGAGATGTTTCTAGGACAAGGGACATGGCCAGCTCACACCTTGTCATCAGGAGTGTCCAAATCCTCATCACCCTCCCTAAACCCCACCCTTGCAGTTGCTCAATAAGTGGAAAAACACAGATTTTATCAAGTCACATACACACCAAAATCCACTGAATTTTCCAGCCTTCAGCTGAAGGCCTAAATTATGACTTCCAAACTCCTGGAGCCTCCCTGCAATCCCTTGAGGAGCACATGAATTTTACAGCAGGAATGTTTGTTGTTTCCACATTGTAGGCCTCTGGACAGCCAAGTCAAAAGTGCTACATTAACATAAAAAATTAACCTCTTTTTTTATAAAGCAGCTGAATCTCAGAGGCTTTTAGAGGCTAATGAAGGATCTGGAGAGCAGCTCCATGGAATCTGCTCTCCAGAGCAACATCCAGAGGCAAAAGCAAAGGGACCCAGCCTGGGCTGGGGAGAGCTACTACAAACCCCATACAGAAGGCAAAAAGGGAGATAACCCTGCACATTCCTTTTTCCAGGCAAATGCACCTTCCTTGGCCCCTTCAATCTCACCCTGCAGAGACAAAAAGAGTGAAGAGAGAACAATAGTTCAACATGAACAGCAGCTCAACATGCAACAAAGCTGACAATGCCTAATGAGTCCATATGGATTTGTGCCTTGTGATCCCACTCTGGTGCAAGTCAGCCACCAGCTTATATCTGTGGCTCTTGCCATGAAATCTGGTGGAAGATGGTCAAATGCTCCGAGGGAAGGTAAAGAACAAAGGTCACAGATGAAGCCAGGCCTCTTCCATACTTGTGCAAAATGTGCTCACAAATGTTTCCTTAGGAGACCAAGATAAAGCCATGTTCCTGGCAGGAATCCATGGAAACAAACTCAGTGGGGACAGGGGAGCCAGGGCAGAGAGCCAGAGCCTTTATCCAAGAGTGACAGGTTATTCAGGTCTGGGGTGAGGTCACACCCAAGGGATGGGATGGACAGCACAATGCTGTCACGTTTCCTTACACCACACAGAGCCAGTCAGGATGCTTGGGAATTTTCCAGGCAAACTTTTTTTTTTTTTCCCATCAGAAAGTCAGATTTGTGGAATGCTGGACATTTCACAGAAAAGACATTGCGTTTGTTGAACTTCTGATGCAGCACAGCCAGGGACATGTTACCACTGGATGGGACAAATTTCCATCAGGAAGCAATGACTGCCAGTTCATGGGGTGGTGTGAGGAGCTCCTCACAAACCAATTCCTCCATACTTCCAGGGAGCCAGGCTTGTTGGTTTGCAGTCAGGATCCCAGGCTGATGACTTGAGGAGCTCAAGACTTCTCCAAAAGTCTCTCCTGCAGCTCCTGGTCAAATAATGGGATCGTCTTGGCAGTTCATGGCCCTACAAATTCATCCCAACTCACATTATCCCTAAGTTGTTGAGCTGTCCTGTAGGACAGCTCTCTCTGCCCCATCAGTCAGGTAACCCAAAACAGACCTAAATCCATTTGCACTGGTTGAAGCCATTGCTCCTTCTTTTACCCTTAAAAATCCCTGCCCTGCCCCTATTCCCTCTACTCCCATCACAAGACAGCACACAGAAACCCCCAAACCAATGAGGCCAGGCCAGTCCATTGCCCTGGTGCAGCCTCTCTTTGCAAACAAGGTCCTTAGAGCCACCTGTCCATATGTCCAGTCACATCTCCTGCCTGTAGCTGCTTTCTCCAGGGCTCAGACCTTCCCATTTCACTGTGTAAAACAAGGCCATGGACTTTTTCCACTACAAAAGGCCAAGCAGGTCCTTCACACCTTTTGAACCAGCTACAAATGGTCTCATTGAGCAGGACTATGGTCACAGTGCCAGAGTCACCCTCCCCAGGAAGCAGTTCCTGGTTAAATGCTGTGGGCTCTTGTCTATTCTTGCTTGAAATAGATTAACCATGTCCACTCTGAACTGGGATTGCTGCATGCTTCTTCTGGTTCACCTGCTCTTTTTTTGGGTACAAAAATGAAATTATTGTTATTCCTTCAGCTCAAAGACCTTGAGGGCTGTCCTCAACCCCCCCAGAGTGGCGTCCAGGGTATGTGCAGAGTGCCCTTGGACAAAACCTTGGGCATATGGGCATGGCAGATGGTGCAGGAATGCTGGGGTGGTGCTGGAGAGCCCTGGCAAGAGACTCGAATGCTTTAAGCCAAGATGCCCTAAGGAGGAAGGAAGGGGATGAAGCACACACAGGCTATGTGCAGGTTCCTCAGCCCCAGCATGAGCCCAGAGCTGACAAACATGTGCCAGGACATGTCCCCATGGTCAGGGATTGTGTCAGTGCCCATTCCAAGCTGCAGCTCACAGCTGTCACCACGCTCAGTGGGTTGCTGGTCTCAATCCAGGGATTGGTTCCCTGCCCCAGGACAGATCCAGTGGCTATATCCACTGCTGGGGGCTCAGCCCCCACCCAGCCTGGCTGTCCCTGAGGTCCTGGCAATGCCCATTGAGGCACAGGTGTGTTCTGCAGGGCACCTACACACCTTTCCTTGTGCTGTCACCATGTGGAGCATCACCACAGAATCACAGGATCATTTAGGCTGGAAAAACCCTTTAAGATCAGTGAGTCCAACTCTTAACCAGCACTGCCAGGGCCAGCACTACCCCATGTCCCAGGGGCCTCACCTACATGGTTTTGAACACTCCCAGGAACTCCACCACTTTCCTGGGAAGCCTGTTTCAATGACTGACCACTCTTACAGTGAAGAAATTTTCACTGGGATCCAGAGAGATTTGCCCTTCTGGAAGCCAAATCTTTCCCTCCCACCGTTGCCTCCCCACCCCAAATCACACATTTACCTTCTCTCCAAGCTGGCAAGCCTGTGTTACTCAAGGTCAGGCTGTTGAAACCCCAGCTGCAGCTTTGGTCTCGCTGTTTTGTCGAGGAGACAGTTTCAGCATGTACAGCACTTCCTCTTCTGGGACATTTGAGGACTGAGGCTGTGACCTTTGGCTGCTGTTTGGGTTCAGCAGCAGAGGCAGCAGTCCCAGGGGTGAGTGGGTTGAAAGAGAAAAGTCCTCTTCCTCCCCCTCCATCTCTTAGGGACAAACTCAGACCAAAGCAAAAGCAGCCAGCCAGAGCTGGGACAGACATTTGGGACACTGCAGAGACCTTCCACAGCTGGAGCAGGGAATTGATTCTTCAGCATCTCAAGCACAGGAGTAAATCTCAGCCCATCCTCTAAGCCTGGGCCACATTTATATTCCATTCCTGACTTTCATATGGCCAGAAGTGTGGCCCCATCCCTGGAAGTGTTCAAAGCCAGGCTGGATGAGGCTTGGAGCAACCTGATCTAGCAGAAGGTGTCCCTGCCCATGGCAAGGGGGGAAACTGGATTGTCTTTAAGGTCCTTCCAACCCAAACCATTTTAGGATCAAACTAAAGGAAATTAATCTTGATGGAAAGTTTTTACATGTAAATATTAAATAGTACTTACCACAAAGTACCTTTTTTACTCAAACTTTTATGTATATTCATCTGTAGCTGAAGCCTTTCTGCTGCCTTATAAAGCAGGAGTCACTCAGTTTACATCACAGTAGGATAATCCCAAAGGAGAAGCCTGGGGACGTCGGGAACCCCATGTTTGGAGGGACTTTGTCTGGTTAAATCAGTAGCTGAGGAGGCTGAATGCCCCCCAGGAGGAACCAGGATGCACAACCTGATGGACTCATCCCTTTCCTAGGGCAGAGCCCAGCACGGACAAGGGAGCAGGCACATAATGTGGGGCTGTCTCCAGGAGGGTTTTCCTGGCAGGTATCATAGAGAAGATTATGTCCCTTTGCCCAGAAACATTTACAAAGCTGCTGATGAAATGGAAGTGACTGCAGAAGGTCAAATGGTACCATCTGCCTTGGCAGGGCCTGGCAGGACTCGGGGTGCTGCAGTCTGGCTTCTGGCTAAGGTGTGAAAACAAATCCTTCTCTGGGCTCTTGAAAGAAAACAAGAGGAAATCACCATCTTGAGAGGCATGACCATCCTTCAGCTCCACCTCAGTTCAGCCAAATTTGTGAGGAATCAACATTTTCACAGCCCTGTGCCCACACACCGACATCTGCATCATCCAAAGGGTCCGGGTCTCATTTAGCAGAGCAGGCTTTGAGCACAGTGTGTAGCAAAGCTCAGAACTACAAACCATGACGGCCTTTGGACCACAATTTCAGAGCAATTCAGAGTCCTTCCTGCCCTACACAAACCTCTCTTGTCAATCTGGTGACTTGCTTTGACCCAAAACTAAAATGTGGCCTCAGAAAGGAAGTGGATTTTTTTCAGGCATTCAGGCTAAGATGTCCTGCCTGGGCATGGACTGAGCAGCACACACACCTAAACTGGGGTGGACTCAAGGGATGGCTTAACTTGCTCTAAGAAAATTCATTAAACCAGTCTCAGGTGCTTCCTTAGTGACACTTGGCAGACCACGTTGTACAAACTGAAGAGAAGTCAAGTTCTGATCAGAGTGCAGAATCCTGAGCCCTCAGTTCATGGTGCCCACATCCTGATAAAGCAGAAAAACCTCCAGGTGAAATGGGTCTGGAACACACAGAAACTCACAGCTTTGCACACTGTGTCACCTCTCCTTCTACAAAGGCTTCTGATATCTCAACTTTAAACATTACATGCAGTAATAGAATATAAGTAAATGCATAATTTGCTGCAGTGTGCAGCTACTCAAAATTTCCACCTGTTATGAAAATTCCCTATGAACCTCATTCCTCTGAATCCCAATAAGGTCCTTTGGCTCTGAACAGGCTGATTGCTGGATTTGCAGCTCCCACACCAGCCCTGCCACAAAGGATTGGGAACTTGCAGGCATTTCTGATCTGAGCAGCACAGAGAGTTTTGGGCAGAAATGTTTCCTTTTAGCTCTTGGGAAGGTAAACATGATGCAGACTGCTGAATCAAAATGATTTTTTTGTCAGCCTAAGGGACAGAAGGACCTGAAGCTGGGGTGTCCCAGTGGAATAGTTGGGATGTAAGAAACGCCACCTTCAGCTCTGCATAGTCGTGGCTTCACTGGTGATGCCCAGAGGCATCAGAGAGATTCAGGCTCCCAATGCAATGATGGACACCAAGTACTGTAAAAAACTCTTCCTGCCCTCCAAATTTCAGCCTGTGTTTTGTGCCTTCACCCCCTGCCTTCAGACTGCAGATCTGCAAGGCTGTCACAGGATAACTAAATCTGTGTTCCAACTTGGGGACAAAGTCACCTCCCACATTTGGCTCTGAACAGGGCAGGGAGTTGTCAGCAAGATGCACATTTTGGCTTGTTCCAGGCCTGCTGGAAGTGCCCTCCTTGGCCCTGTGGAGAGAAGCCAGATGGGGAAGCTGATGTGAATTTGCAGCTGCAGCAAGGCTGAGAATTGGAGCTGTCAAAAAAGCGAATGCTGGCATCGTGACTTCCCCCTTGCCTTGTGATCCGTGGGAAATGGGAGCAGCAGGCTCTACGTGGGGAAACTCAGCAGCCTGGAGCTTCCCAGGCACAGGACCCTCTTTCTTTGCTCCAAAGGTCACCCCCTGGGAACGTGCTGTGTCTCTAAATGCCGCCGAGTCAAGCTGCGCTAGCAAGGACCACAGACAGCACCCAGCACAGCCCACAGGTCACCTCCTGGAACTGGGGTGGTGATTTCCATCCCTGCTGATCCCTCTGTATTCACCCTGGGAGGCCAGTATTGCCAGGAAATTAAACCCTGCCTCAAGCCCCTCTTCTTCTTGACCAATGCACAGCTCGTTTCAAGGCACGTGGAGCCAGAGGTCACAAAACCAGCACCCCTGATGATGGCATTGTGCAAACACCAACGTGCCTGGAGTCTGAGGCTTCCCAGCGCAGAGTCTTTGCAGAAAAACCTGCCAAAAGTGTTGCTGCTTCCTCTTTCCCCACCCATAAAATCACCACATGGATGGTGTTGATGTTTAGACATTTTTCGGGTGGATCGACTCCCGTAATTGCGTCTCTGTGTGGTCAATAAACAGAGAGGAGATGGCAGGGATAAAAATGGGGATGGGCATGGGGAAGGGGGAGCATGGTTGTGTTTTAATAGTACTGAGGAATGTTATTCAAACCCAAAACACAGCACTGCACCAGTTATGAAGGAGGAAATTAACTCTATCCCAGCTGAAAGCAAGGCATGAGGCACTCGGGCAAAGCAGCCACAAGGGCAGGGCAGTGCCTTAAGGTCCTAAAGGTGCTGCATGATCTGATCAATGCTGCTGCTCCACACAAGGCTGGGAAAAAGGCAGCAAAACCTCTCTGATGTGCCTTGGCTAGAAAACAAATGTTTGCTCAAATCAGCAAATGGAGAAATATAGAAAATTAGCAAAATTTAGCCCAAGACTTGCTTAGAAATTACTTGAGATTACTCCTCTGAATTAGGATCAGGAAAATGATGAAATGTTCCTCAAAGCCACCCTTGTTGCAGGTGACCAAACTCCAGCAGAGGTGCATTACACTGGGATGGCTCCCATTGAATCCACTGTAAGGACCCACAGCTGATCTGCAGATGCAGCTTAAACAAGAACCTTGACTTGGTATCAGGATGTTTGGAGAGCATGGGGAGCATGGAATGTTAAGGACACAAACAGTTTCCAAGCCATTTTATGGTCCCTGTGGACATGACTGAAACCCTTACCTGTGTAAAACCTCTGGGTTGTAATTTATCTTAGCATTATATCCATGAAAACACGGGAAAAACCCCCACAGCAAGCCACCAAAACTCCTGCAGCATCCTCACAAATCCTGGGGCCTAAAAAATAAATAGGGGGGCCTTAATCTACCACCAGGTAGGCACCAAAATGTGGGACCTGCAGAACAGCCACCAAGTTCCATTCACCCCAGTGACTTCTCTTTGGTCGTGGCTAGAAATAGAGAAATCTAGGGAAGAGTGTAAGAGTGCAGCAAATAATTCAAGATAATTCCCCAAAATATCCAGTCAGCTTCTAATTGGTAGGTTCCTGTGCCACAGAGATCAATTTCATATTTAATTACCCACAAAGATTTTTTTTTTCTGCCATCAATTTATCTCATTCCTTTATGAACCCCCACTGATTTTCAACATCCACAACATCCTGTTGCAAGGAGTTCCACAGCTTAATTACACACTGGGGGAAGAGCCACCTCCTCTTGTTTGTTTTGGATTTACAATTTCTGGTTTCATCTGATGCCCTGTAATTCTTGCAGAGATAGAGACAGGGAACATATTCTTCCTGTCCACCCTTCCCACACCACCCAGTGATTTATAGTCCTCTGTCACAACCCTTCTGATCCATCTCCCTCCCATCACCTCCATCACCCTTTAGGCACTGGAAGGTGCTGGAAGGTCTCCCTGGAGCTTTCTCTTCTCCAGGCTGAGCAACCCCAGCTCTCCCAGTCTGGAACATGGAAGCCCATCAGGCCAAAGCATCTCTACCAGCTCTGGGGACACATTTCTTCCTGCTCCTCTCAGGACTTTGGAGTCAGCACACAGTGTCAGCAAATGCTCTTGGAAGGCTGCATTTCCCAAAGCTTCTCCAGCCCCCACTCTGCCAGGGAAGTGACATCTCCATGGCACACAGCAGGACAGGGCAGATCCCACATATTTCACTGGCAAACACTCCTGTGTGCCTGATGTTTGCAAAGCCAGCAGGGACAGGAACCAGCCCTGGAGGGACAGGAATGAGCTCTAGAGGGACAGGAACCAGCCCTGGAGGGACAGGAGCCAGCTCTGGAGGAAGAGGAACCAGCCCTGGAGGGACAGAACCAGCTCTAGAGGGACAGGAATGAGCTCTAGAGAGACAGGAGCCAGCTCTGGAGGGACAGAACCAGCTCTGGAGGGACAGGAACCAGTCCTGAAGGGACAGGAGCAACTCTAGAGGGAGAGGAGCCAGCCCTGGAGGGACAGGAATGAGCTCTAGAGGGACAGGAACCAGCTCTGGAGGGACAGGAGTCAGCTCTGGAGGGACAGGAGACAGCTCTAAAGGGACAGGAACCAGCCCTGGAGGGACAGAAGAGGCTCTGGAGAGACAGGAATCAGCTCTAAAGGGACAGGAACCAGCCCTGGAGGGACAGAAACCAGCTCTGGAGGGACAGGAACCAGCTCTGGAGGGACAGGAGACAGCTCTAGAGGGACAGGAACCAGCTCTAAAGGGACAGGAACCAGCTCTGGAGGGACAGGAACCAGCTCTGGAGGGACAGGCTGGTTTTACAAACATGGACACACCAGAACCTCTAAAAGCCAAGGCAGGAGGCACCTTGATCTCAATCCACAGCATGGGAAGTGTAAGAGAATTTGTGGAGTATTTTCTGCCCCAATTATAGAAATCACAAACTTGCAGAGCTGGTGTGAGATCATTTCAGCCCTCTCCCTGCCTCTCTGTTAAAACCAGAGCATCTAGAGAGTGTTTCAGCACTGCAGGGTGTTCAGGGGTGCACAAACACAACCAGCCCCTTGCCATGAATGCAGAAAAGCCTTTAAGAGGCTCAAACTGAGCTACCAAATCAGCAGCAGATCCTGTGTGGGACCAGCTGGTGCTGGCTGGCAAGAACAGCCTGCCTGCCATGCCCACATCCTCCTGTCCCCAGCACCTTTGTGTCCTTTTGGGAGCATCCCACACCTTTGCCTGGCAGGAGCTGGACTTTGTTCATCCTTGTGGGTCCCTTCCAACATGGAATATTCTATGATTCTCTATGATTTTCCTGCCTGGGACACCCCAGGAAATAAAACTTATTGCTGTTGATATCACAGCTCCACTGAAAGAGATGTCTGGATTGAATTCACTTTGTCATTCCAGGCTCAATCAAATTCCTGTTCATTCAAAACCCCACAAGTCCACAACTCAACCACATATGCTCAGAGACCACCAGCAGACACCAATATGAATAAAACCAATTATAAAGAAGTAAAAGAGACGACTCTGGGTCTTCCCAAACCTTCCATTTTGTTGCCACCCCAGTGTTGTAGTGCTTTAAGAAGATACTTAAGGAGAATAAGGATGGTTAAAATAAATACTCCCCACCTGGGCTGCAAGAAGGCTACAGACAGCATGGGCTGAACAGAAATTGGGATCAGCCATTCCATAGGGAGAGGCAGTGGCCAGCAACAGAGAATCCATGTAGTGAGGAAGGTTCCAGATGCAGAGGGGTGGGATGGACACAGCACAGCAAACACCATCAGGGTTTGGACACAGCAGGATTTCAGGGGCTGGGATAAGACCTCTGTAAGCAGGAGGGGACAAATTCACTGTGTCAGCAGCCCCAGTGGTGTCCTCAGGCTTCAAGAAAGCACAGGAGGAACAAATTAACGATGCTGGGCACGACCCAAAATCCGTGAGGTCGTGTCAGACACGGGCCAAGGCTGTAGTGAAGACATGAGCTGGGTCTTGGCATGGTGTGTGCACAGAAGTGGCAACCAGGGAGGAAATCAGAGCTGAGAGAGAGTTGTTTCAGATGGGAAAGATTAAAATGTGTTTGGGCTGCGAGGAGCAGAACCAGAAGCCAGTGGAAGGGTAAGCAAAAGGAGAGCCAAAGCAAGAGGGAGCATCAGGTGACAGAGGGAGGAGGATGGTGGGGACAGCTCTGAGGCAGGAAAGGGCTGTTGGAGGGAAAGGAAGAAATGTGCTCGTGTGCCAAAGTCTCCTTGGAACAGAGAGCTCCTGTTGAGAGCCAAAACAGGGGGAGGATGAACGAGGAAATCAGCTCCATCACGAGATATCCCACAGCAGGAGAGCAGAGGGGAAGTGGAGGCTGGAAAGTGGCCAGGGCTGGTGGAATGGCCTGGGGGACCTGCAGAGAGCCAGGCACTGAAGACAGAAGTTATTTTATCCTTTTTCAGCAATGGCCTTTGCCTATGGCCACCTCCAGCCATGGGACAATGTCCTTCAGGTCGTGCAATGTGTTCACAGGCAGCAGTACAAGTCCCACCCAGAGACTGCAATAACTGAGAGGTGGAGGCTCTTTACATTCCCTGACAGCATTGGGGCTGTCAAGCTATAACCCAGAAGGCAGAGTTTGTGTTGGCCTGGGTGTGAAATCAGGTTGTGATGCAAGCAGATGAAAGCTGAGAAAAATGGCATTTCAGCTCTGAGCTGGTGGAAGTGTCACCATGCTGCCCCTGACTTGAGAAGTTCAGGAGACTCATGGCCCTGCCTAGACAACCACCCAACTCTCACACCTTTCCTCTTCTTCCTTCCCAGATATCCAGACACCTCCTCTGACACATGATAAGAAAAGCACTTGCCTGTCCATCACCCATCAGGGTGTACAAAGCCTCTCTCAGATCAGAAATGTGGTACCTGGGCAGGTCACACCCCCAAAGCCAGCAGCCAGCTCATCCTGATGGTGTTCCCAATGCATGGAGCTGCCCCAGGAAGTCATTGTCCCCAAGGGCACTGCTGTCTATGGCATGGCCACCCTCTAGTGGCCACCACTCCTTCCCAGAGACATCTCCTACATGAACATCCATGGTTCATTCCTCCGTGGTAAGGGTTTGACTCAGGAGCACAAAGAAACCTTTGTGGAAAATCTTGCTCTCTCCTGCCAACCCTTTGCAGCAGCTCAGTGCAAGAGTTCACTGACTGTGTGTTTAAAATGCAGGGAAAAAATACAAAAATTAAGGTTCCCACAGTGATCCCATGAGTTTGTCCTGATTTGTGGTCCAGCAGAACATTTGCCTTTGTCAGCACATGGCACCAGCATCACAAAGGCAGAGATCAAATGCTTTTAGGAGGAAAAAACCCATAGAAAGAAAGTTTGGGTGCACTTTTTTTTTCACTTTTTTTTTTTTTTTTTAAATTCTGATCCTCAAACATGTCTTTGGGCTCCATCTGTGGATTTGTGGAATCCAGTGACATCTATCTGTTGAGTGCCCCATCCCTGGAAGTGTTCAGGGCCAGGTTGGACAGGGCTTGGAGCAACCTGTTCTAGAGGAAGGTGATGGTCTTTAAAAGTCCTTTCCAGCCCAAACCATTCCATGCTTTTTGCCTGTTCCCCTGGAGAACTCCATATAGATCAACCCATCTACACCTGCACAGCCACCTGTCAAACTGGGAGGGCATGAACACCCAGGGGAGAGTTTGCTGGGCTGGAAGGCACAATGCAGCTCCTCAGGGATGAGCTCTCATGTCCTGCACTCCCTCAGGATGTCCTATATTCTTTAGTATAGTATAATATAACATTCTTTAACATAATATAGGGTTATAAAGTAATAAATCAGCCTTCTAAAAACATAGAATCAAATTCATCATTCCTACCTCTGTCAAGACACTCCCAACAAACACAACAGTCCATGAAGGGTCATGGATGGTAACACCAGAGCTGAATCCCGTGAGTAGGGGATGACTCAGGACTGGTCACCCTGCACTTCCCCATGGTGCTGTGACTGGGACCAGCACAACCACAGCTCTTCCTCTCCCAACAGGGCCACAGGGACAGGTTTGTGTTGCCACATTTCTCTTCCCAGAGAAAAGCAAGGCACAATTCTTCCCAAGAATATTTCTGGGTTTCACATTCTCTGAACTTCAGAGAAAGGAAAAACACAATTCTAATCATTTGCTGTGCCTGTGTTTGTGCAAAAGCAGAATGCAATATGGAGATTGTTTACCCAGTGTGATGGGGTTTTGTTTCTTTGGCCTATCAGGGCCAAGCCTGTGTGTGTGAAATTCAATGTAGTTGTGTGCAGTTGAGTGCCTGGCAGATTCAGTTTACATGTAATGTATCATAGTGTAATACAATATAGAATAATATAGTATAATAAAGTAATTAATTAGCCTTCTGATAAGATGGAGTCAGGTGCATCACACTCTCCCCTCATTGGGGCATTCCCTGCAAATACCATAGGTTTGTCCCCAACTGTTTGTGTCTTCCATCCCCCTACCAGGTGTTTTCTGCTGCTCTCCCCTGCTCAGATCCCTTTTCCTCCCCACAGGGCTGAGCTGATGAAGCTGATTTGGAATCACTTATTGCTTAGCAACGTTTATTATCCTTATTATCCCTGACAAGCTTACTCCGGCTGCCAAAGGGAGCCAGAATGAAACAAGCCTTGCCCAACATTTTAAGTGAATTTTCACTTTTTGCTACCCTCTGTGCATGCAGACATCACAAGGGCACACGGTGCTGCTCATCTTTCCCCTCCATCACTGTCCAAAACCTCTACCAGGACAGGTATTGGCATCTCCTGGGATGACAGAGGTTTCCAAGGGGATGCATCTTGTGAAGGAGCTGAAGATCACCTACAAAGCAATGGCAGTAGGGATGTGTCACCTGCACTGTGACAGGTAGGAAAAGCCTCTTGAGGTATATCAGCAGCCCTGTGAAAGGCTTCTTCTCTTTCAGGGCTTGGAGTGGGCAAAGTCCTTTGGAGTCAGCAGAAATGGGGTTCACTTCACAGGTGAAAACCTCATTCCCTGGAATCTAGAGGCAGGACTCAGCTACCTAAATATCAGCATCCATTTCCATCCACTGAGCTTTGGCCCAAGAGATGCCAAATTCTGGGATCCAGGATGGGATCTGGGATCCAGATTCCCAGATTCTGGGATCCAGGATGCTGATTCAGCAGGTTCCTAAAAATGCCAGCTCTCCTCCCAAAACAATGAGCTTCGCCCACGAAGGAGAGGGGAACCATGCTTGCTCTGTTCTCCAGCAGCTGCAGCAAACAAAAGCTGTGCCAGAGCCTGCTCCAGCAGGGAGGCACAGAGGAGAAAACTGCCCAAGAAAATGCAAGGAATTTCCTGGCATCAGCAGCTCTCCTAGCATGATCCATGCTCGCAAGCTGGAAATTCAAACTATTATTTGTTAGGTAAAATAATTGGGATTTAAAATCACATGTAAGCAGCACTGGCACCAGTGCTGTAGGGTGGTGATGCCTGGCAGAAGAAGGGATCAAAAGAAAATGCATTTACAGGGCAGGAGGGGCTTTCTGAGAGAATTTCCTTGGGATGAGCCAGGATGAGGGAGAAGTGAAGATACCTGGAGCTTTTTTTGCAATATAAAACAGCAAAATCCTCAGTGATGGGAGAAATACCGCTGTGGATGATTCCATCCCTATATGTCAACACACCCCTGGGAAGATCACAGGTTTTCAGGAGAGCAAAAGGAGTGTTGTAACCCTGTTTCATAACAAAAGGGAAAACAGAGACTCCAGGGACAAGAAAAAGGAGGAGCACAGGATGACAACCTGATACTTTCTCCTTGACCCAGCCACGAGGACAAGCTGTGTCCTCCTTGGCTAAAAATCAAAGCATCCAGGAAAGGTTTCTGGAGCTGCATCCCGGAGTTCCTGAAGGTGGCCACAAAACTGGAGATGGGCCAAAATCTTCTCCTTCTGAGCAGAACAGAAAGCACAGGCAGTGCAATAAAATCCCATTTCTTTTTCTGCCAGGGCCCCAGATGATCCAGGGGACATCACTCCATAGCTTCATCCCTGGGGGGAGCCCAGGCAGCTGAAAACCTCACCTGCTTTTGGAACACATCAGCACCAGCACTCAGCATTAGGCTGAGCCTAATTTCAGGGTTTCCTCCACTAGATGAATTCATGAAATGTGCAGCAGCCCAGGGAGGCAGCAACTGAGGCTGGCAGGAAACTGAGGCACAGCCAAGCTGTGCATCCCAAGGAGAGGATCCCAGTGCCTGCCTTCCTCTTAAGAAGCAGATGAAGCCAGCACATACAGCAAAGAGTTGGGCTCTGGAGCTGCTCTGGCCAAGCCCCCAGCCCATGTTTCAGAGCTGGTGAAAGGTTTCAGAGCTGGCCCCACTCTCTGGAACAGAATAAGGATGAAGAGCCTGGCTTCACCTGGAACACTGAGCCAAAACCCTGACAGCAATGACAGGAGGAAACCTCCAGGACATCCTCCCAACCGCTTCTCCCCACTTTCCACAGCAAGAAAGGGGATGAGAGTGTTGGGATGTGCCCTGCTTACCCTGCTCTGGAAAATGCTTTGCTGATGTTTCCTGCCCACCTACAGGCAGTGGCCTCAGTGTTTGTGCTCTTGGCACAGCCAAGGAACCCGGGAGCTGAGGGAACATTCAGAGGGCTTGAATGAGTAGCAGCCCTGTGTTTGGGCTGAATAGCAAAAGGAGCTTGTGTGGGTTCCCTTTTCAAAGCCAGCTGAGAAAAGGTTTTGTTGCAAATCCCCGGCCAGAAGCGCTGAAGAGCCTTGAATGCCGGTCTCTGTGCTTGTTTGTGCCTATTTCATTTCACTGTTTACTCTTTAGCTGCTCAGAGGGCTGAAGCAGCTAGAGCTCTTGCAGAGAGGGTCCTGTTGGTCCTGGCCAGGCCTGTCATTCAGCTTGGAGCCCAAGGAACCCCCTCCAGAACCCAAACACCTTCCCATGCAGGACATCACTGCTGTGGGAATGGCCCCATGATGCAGCTGCTGTTCTGGCCCAGATCTGGTCTTGGCAGGGTGCTGAGAGGGTCCTCTTGCACTCAAGGGTTTTTTCCAGCCCAAACACAGCAAGAGGAAGAGAGGCAGAGCCTGATTGTGGGGTGGAGTTGTGGCCGCTGGAGATTTTCCCCTTGTCCAGGACCTCTGCCCTCAGAGCATCGCGTCATCCCACAGCTTCTGTGGCCTCTTCAATTCCCCCAAGCATCTCAGCGGCCAGGGAGGGAAAGAAACACTCCCTCCCAGCTAGCCCTGACCTTAATCTGACACCTCATCAGCTCATCCTCGGAGCTACTGCCTTTTCCCACAGACCTCAGCTCTCCAGGCCTGATGGCTCTGCCTTGGAAGGAAGGCACAACACATGGCCTGCAAACCCTGCCGTGCCATCAAAAACTCATCTCCTTGGTGCACCAGCACCAGGGGAAGCCAGAGGTGCAGTGGCCTTGTAGGAGCATTGGGGGGTAGGATGGTCAGGACAGATGGAGACGAGAGATCTTTGAAGCCAGGTCAGGAACTTGGGGTTTATTGCAGAGGGCCAAGTGCAGGGCCCTGCTGGGAGCTGCCAGGCACAGCTCAGAGCAGGCCCCAGAGCAGAGAGACAGTGGGAAAGAGGATGAGAGAGGATAAGAGAGCGAGGTTCCCGTTACAATACCATAAATCTTCTCCTGTGTTGAATACTCTAATTCTCACTAACCAGTCTAGTCCAAGATACAAATCCTAAAGCGTTTACATACAGCCTATAAGAATCTGTCACAGACATCTTTTATGAAAAATCCTTTCCTTAGGATTTTTCCTCCTGAGAAGCTGAGAAGCCTCAGGAACAGAATGTAACCAATGGTTATCTGCTGCTGTGGAATGCAACAAGTAGATCTTTGATTGACCCATGTTAGTTGTTTCCAATTAATGACCTATCACAGTGAGATGGCTCAGACAGAGAGTCCGAGCCACAAGCCTTTGTTATTCATTCCTTCTTTTTCTATTCTTAGCCAGCCTTCTGATAAAATCCTTTCTTCTATTCTTTTAGTATAGTTTTAATGGAATATATATCATAAAATAATAAATCAAGCCTTCTGAAACATCAAGTCAGATCCTCATCTCTTCCCTCATCCTTGGACCCCTGTGAACACAGTCACAAGAATCTTTACATTACCATACTGTGTTACATTTTAAACCCTAAAAACTCCTCTTTGGACCCCTTCTGTCAAGCCAGTAGGGTCTGCTCTGACCCTTGGAGCTGTCTGCAAGCAGAGGGTATTGCTTCATCAATAGGGGATTACCTTCAGCTGGCCACACCATTGTTTTCCAGTTGTTCAGTAACTGAGGTATCTCAAACTTGCTTTCATTTCAATCTCACTTACAGTTTCTATATTCTCAAAATCTTTTGCCAGACAATCATATTTATAAGGCTTTCCTGTTTCATTTTCCCCAACAGGTCTGGTGCTGACTCTACCAGACATCCCTCAGTTCTTCTGAGTGCATCCATGGCCACCACTCAGTGGCACAAGGCACACACAAAATGGGGACA
Source organism: Passerina amoena (assembly GCA_013401095.1). Classification (NCBI taxonomy): domain Eukaryota; kingdom Metazoa; phylum Chordata; class Aves; order Passeriformes; family Cardinalidae; genus Passerina; species Passerina amoena. The sequence continues at coordinate 23,401 of WBNP01000804.1, forward strand.
GCCCTCAGCCAGGCACAGCCTCCAACAACCTTGAGGTTCAGTGGTGACCTCCTGGTTTGGAGCTCTCTGGTGACCAGTGAGAGGACCCAAGGAACATCTGGAGATGTGTCAGGGAAGGGTTAGGGGGATATTAGGAAAAGGTTCCCCACCCAGAGGGTGGGTGGGCACTGAATGAGCTCCCCAGGGAATGGACACAGCCTCAAACCTGTGAGTGTCACAGACATCTTTTATGAAAAATCCTTTCCTTAGGATTTTTTCCTCCTGAGAAGCTGAGAGGCCTCAGGAACAAAATGCAAACAATGGTTATCTGCTGCTGTGGGATGCAACAGGTGCATCTGGGATTGGCCTCATGTGGTTGTTTCTAATTAATGGCCAATCACAGTCAGCTGTATCAGACTGTCTGTCTGAAACACAAGCCTTTGTTATCATTCTTTTTTTTTCTATTTTTAGCTAGCCTTCTGATGAAATCCTTTCTTCTATTCTTTTAGTATAGTTTTAACGTAATATATATCATAAAATAATAAATCAGCCTTCTGAAACATCAAGTCAGATCCTCGTCTCTTCCCTCATCCTAAAACCCCTGTGAACACGGTCACACTGTGAGTTTTGTTTAAAAGAGTTAAAAAGCATTTGGAAAATCCTCTCAGGAACAGGGTGGGATTGCTGGGATTCACGTGTGCAGGGCCAGGAGCTGGACTCAATGATCCTTGTGGGTCCCTTCCAGCTGAGGAAATTCCCATGATTCCAGTCATGGTCCCCATGGAGAGTGTGTGATTTTGGCTGAGCCCCTCTGCTCCCATTCTTGATCATCCTTTCCTCCTTTCAGCCAGAAACCAGCTGGGAGAGCACCTTCATTTCTGCAGTAAAGCTCAGCAGGTGCTTAGAAACACAGATAATGATTTATTCTGGCTAAGCTACAAAGAAGAGCACCCCAGGAATATTTTTGGTGATGCTGATTGATGGTCTCATCTTGATTTGCTGAAAGAGAAGCATAAAGGAAGGAAAGAGGTAGCATGGAAGAGGATAAATATTACTTTATGAGTATTAATATTTAGTAGCCATAGCCTCAGTCCTTGAATAGTCTTTGAATTTAGATATGAAGTTCTTGAAAGGGCTTGGAGGGATTTTTGTGCCTCATATTCTCATAAGTGTCAATTAATTAGATGAGCCAGCCTGAGGTGAAGCAGGATAACCAAAACCAATCTGTATGAAGAAAAATAATTATCCATTAATAATTCAGAAGGAACACAGAAACCCTAATTAAGGCCAAACCTCACAGAGGGAAATGTGGATCTAAGGTTTGGGGGGGGATTTTTTCCCACTGAATTTGAAGTTTGAGTTCAACTTTGGGAGTTGTGGCTGCTAGGCATCCTCCCTCAGTGCCACGTGCCTGTGTTGCATGTGCTGTGTTTATCATCCCTCTGGGGCTGTCCCTGCACCACAGTGCATCAGATGCCTCCAGGGACATCATCCTTCCTGGAAACCCAGCCTCAGCCAGGCCAGGCCCCAGCAAGGGAACATCCTGGCCCTCCCTCTGCAGTCACCCCAGCTGACATCAGGATAACCCTGTCCCTTTCCAGGGAGTGCATCCTGCCCTGCACATGAGGGAATGACCCTGCTGTGCTCCTGGCTCTGGAATTCTCCCCAGGGAGGGCTCAGTGTCCTGCAGTGCCTGCTGACCTGAGCTCCCTGCACTGCCTCAGTCACACATTCCCCTGAGCCATAAACCCCCCAGGAAGGACAGGAGGGGGATGTTCCTGCCCTGGCAGGGAGAGGGGACCTTTCCTACCCTCACACCCTTGGCATTTCATCTCCTGCAAGCCCAGGTGTGCCCCAAGGCATTTCTCTGCAGCACAAGAAGCTCTTTCCCTCTTGCAGACCACACTTCCAGCTGGAGGCACTGGAGTATTTCCCACCCACTAGAAAAGCTCTTCCCCCAATCTCCAGCCAAGGTTTGGTGCTATCCTGAGGGATGTTTCTGGCTGGGATAAGCTCAAGCTCTCCCAGGTCTCTCTGCAGACACCATGGATGAACCCCAGACCATCCCTTCCCTGGTAGTGCAGGTTTCCTCTCCTCAGGATTCTGAGCATTCACCTTTTTCCAGGGAAAAATGAACTTGGCACCACCATGGAAGGCTCAGCAGCCTCCTGGATGAAGCCCAGACTGGGGGAGCTTTCACAGTGACCTGGAGATGTTCCCTTCCCGTTCATCCTAAAATGTCAATTTGCAGTGATAACCAGAGTCAAACACCAAAAGAGCCACCGTGGCAGTGAGGGGGAGGATGGATGGATGGATGGATGGATGGATGGATGGATGGATGGATGGATGGATG
>WBNP01000805.1:8476-40360 GCA_013401095.1 Passerina amoena
GACCCCTCTTGCCAAAGGACACTGCTGATCCATCAGCCATGGAATGAACCCAGTGACTGTGTGAGAATTCTCACATGGTAAACAATGAAAATGGGATTTATGTATAATAATAACAGAAACACAAAATATTGAGTCTTTCCAGTTTAAAATAGCTTGTTTTACTCAACATCAGGAAAGGAAGGAGACTTACTTTACCATGTCAATCACAAACCATAAGTTATTACATGCCTGTTTGATTTTCCAAGTTAGTATAATTACATGCTGTTGCTTCTAAATACAATTTAAGGGAAGGCAGGTATCAAAAAATACCCACACATTCTGATTCATTGGTATGCCATGCAGCCAAAAACTTGTAGAAGCTGTTAATGATACATGAATTATGTATGCTACAGCTCAATATAACATTTGGTGTGATTTAAACAGCATGAACTTTTAGTGAAAGTCATTTTGATTCTGTGATGTATTACACTTCCAAAACCCTTAGCAGGAGGTGGGAATTGAATGATGTTCTCTGAAAGCTTTTATTTGTTAAGCATACACAATGCAGCTGCAGCTAGACCCTAAATAATGGCAAGCAGCAAAATGCAAGACCTGGTATGAAATTGGGCTGCTGCACAACTCGATTGTGAGGGGGGCAGTGGGGCAGGGGGGAGCAGGAAAGGGGAAGAAAAGAGACAGGAATCACCATTGCCCTTTTTCCCTGGAGCAGCTGCACTTCCAGCTAGCCTAGCAATACTTTTTATTTCATCACTGATCACCTGAAAATTTCCTCTGCCACACCAACCTGCTGGCTCTCAGTGCCTTGGCCAGGCTGCCAGCTCAAACCAGAGCCAGAACCACCAGGGGAAAAAGCCATCCAGGGGCTTACAAGGGCTGAAAAAGGGATTTGCCTAAGTACATAACTCATTTTAAAAAAAATTAAATGCAGGAAGAGGAGAAATAAAAATGTAGATGATCATTATTTTTATGTTCTCTTTAAGATGCCCAAGATTGTCTGGAAATAATTTAAATACATCTGGACATGACAGTGCCCATTTCTGATGCCTAAGGAAAGCTTTAAGCAACAACTCATTTCTCACATAAGTATCCTCAGCAATCCTTCAGAAGAAACTATTATTAAGATTTACAAAATGTGTCCATGGAGAAAGATGCTTCTTTACAAGCTCTATTACTGCAAACTGTGGGTTTATTGCTGTGATATTATGAAACAGCCTTTTCAGCACATATCCCAAAACAGAGACCCATTTTTTTTAAACTTTAAATGTTCTGAAGTAAAGGAGTTGCTCTCCTTACTGTAATATTTTGTAATTTCTTTTCAACAGCATTTAGCATTGACCAACCTAAATTTAGATTGGTCTTTAATGAATTAAAGAGAAACTTGTCACTGACATGGTAGTAGGTACAAGAACAACTCATACTTTGAAAACCTTGCCTTAGAACTAGCAGGCAAGGACAAAAAAACCAAATTCTGCCCTTGTCTTATGAGTGGAAATATAAGCAGTCTCCCTCAATATGATTTTTAAAACTTGCAATTTAGCAGAGAAAAAAGTGAGATGCCACTCACTAGCTTTGACAAATAATCTACCTCACTGTACAAAAGCTTGTATTTGCTCATAAAATAGGATCATTGTTTTAGGGTTGAGTTTGAACATACAGAGGGGTTTTCTCACTAAATTAATCCCTCCTCCTGGAGACAGAAGCATAAATGTTATGATTTTCTTGCCAGATATTTATAAACAGCCACAAAGCACGATGGCAAACAATATCAGTTGTCTCTCGCACCAGCCCTAACAAGGGCAGCCTCTTTTAATCCTGAAAATAAGCAAAAGTCAGGCAACTCCTGTGATTTTTGTATTGCTTCAGAACAACCTCCAGGAGCTGACCACCGAGTACAGGGTGGTACAAACAACACCTACAATTATCTGTCTGCTAGAAACATGATTGCAGTCCTGGAAGACAGAATGGCACAGAACCTTACTCAATAAAATGAAGTGAAAAAAATGATTCAGGTCTGAGCTCCCCAGGCCTTTCCACTCCAGTGTGGAAAGGACACTTCTCCAATGCCTTAGGTACACACTCCAGAAAAATCTTGCAAGATTTTTTCCAGGCACACAAAGCATCAATTGAAGGATTAAAATGTGCATACAATTACTTGCTCTACACACAGGAAGAATTACAGAGAAAGTTTATAAAATCAAATCAATATGAGCACAAGTAGATGTCAAAGAGAATCAGAGTAGCTGGTTGTACTGTTCAAAGAAAATAGAAATTCATCTGAGTGTGCTTATTCTCACCACACTGGGTAAAGGTTTCAGGCTCCATTTTGTGCAAATGCTGGAGGCACTTTTGCAAGAACTGGTAAAGGCATAAGAGCACCTGGTCTGGAGACACAATTATTTCCCATAGCAGAGTTTCTGTTTTGCCACAATCTAATCATCAAATATCAAATCAGGGTGGCCCCCACCAAGGGAATAATGTGCCCTGACTCCATGATTTCAGAGGGCTGGGTAAATGCTTTATTAAGCTATGTTATATCACACTAATACTATATTAAAACTATACTAAAGAGATACTAAAGAAAACCCGTGGCTGTCTGAGACAGTCTGGACACAGATTTTTCCCAATTAGCCAATCAATCCAAACAACCATCAGCAGAATCCAATTACCAAATCATTCTTGGTACACAGTCTCCATAACACATTCCACATGTGCCAAGCAACAGGAGCAGTGAATAGAGACAAGAATTGTTTTCTCTTCTCCTCTCTGTGCTTCTCACAGCCTTCCCCAGGAAAAATCCTGGGAGAGAGAATTGTGTCTCTCTCTGCTCAGAGAATGTGAATGTCATATCAGAAGACAGAGCTTCTCAGATACAAAGCTCATACCTGCTTCCAGAAAGCAAAACCACCGACTCCTTCTGGAAGAATTTTCAACATTTCAAAAGCTTTCTAGTGCTGCATCCCCTGTGACACTGTTTATGGACTCTGAGCTGAGGAAGCTCCTTCTGTTTCAATGATGAATCACTTTCTAAACTGAACTCATCCAAAGAGAATCAAAGTTGTCATTGCTGATATGTTGGTCTCCTCTCTAAGAGAAAAACAGTGTTTTTGGTTTTTTAAATGAACAGAAATCCTCAATCCACTGCAGACTGGTACACTCTACCTGCCATTCTGAAGGAACATGCCAATTAGGCTCTTGGCTTGTTAAACTAATACACTTTTATTCTGATCATGGAGAAATGAGAAAGAATGAAAGATTCATAGGATACAAAGGTGACAGTAATAGAATTGATTAGAAATTGCACTGTGTGCCAGAGTGATTCACACAGTGGATGCACCACACATGGAACTTGGGAGTCTTCTTTTATTAGAACTGAACCTTGTTCACATTGGCCAGATTTCTTCAAAAATTCACTCAAGTTTGTGTTAAAACCCCTGAATTTGAACAAATATATATATATCTAGATACACAGATAGTCATAGATATTTAGTCATTACTGTATGCAATGACTTGAGCTTTTTCAGGGTAGCTCATTAAAATCAGCATGTTGAGTTAGAGGCACATCATCCTGAAAAACATCAGCCTTATCCTGAATTTTAGAGATCCTGTAATAAAAGGCAAATTAAGGGTGTGATTTTTGAAAGGTCTCCTGAAGGCAGTGGAGCAGAGGGCACAGACAGAGCAAGAGGAGGTGCTGGTAAGAGATGTGATCCTCCAGACTCTGCAAGCCACAATTCCAAACCTGTATTCACAAAAGCAGAAGTCCAACACTGTTACCCTAAAAAGAGGAAGAAAATACTCCTTTTGTCCAAGTGTTGATGCTGTCAGTTCACTCCAGACTGGGATGGGGTCTGTCAAAGTATCTAACACACAGAAAAATTCACCAAAAAAAAAAGAATAGTACTGAGTATGGCTGCATTCCCCACCAGGCCTCATGAAATGATGGATTTTTTCTTTGTTTTGCAAAGTCACAGCATCCTAAACATAACATGCCCAGTAACAGGACTTGAGATGCAGCAGAAGAGGAAGGGGCCAAAATCATTAAAAAATACAGACATCTCATCTGCAGCAGCATACAAATATAACTACTGCCATGGTGGCTTGTTAATGTGACAGCAGTCACAACTAGGCAAAAAAAGAGAAAATTATTTTATTGATTTTCCTTTCTCCTAATACAAACCTTTTTTGCAAAAGCAGACACTTCAGAAAAAGGAAAGTAAAAGACACTTTCACTTGCTTTTAAAAAAGGAAAAATTGGAATTTTGACATTTTTCCTCCTGCATTTTCTTCTTCTTTGTCTTAGTGCAATAAAAATTCTGCATGAACTGTGTTTTTGTCCCATTCTTCTTCCCATTCTCCTCCTTCTGTCTCAGCTTTTCCATTTTAAAGCTTTGCCAGCTTCAATAAGTTAGTGGCAGAAGGCAGAATTTCATTTCTCTTTTGTCCCTGACTTTTCCAGAGCTGGAGAAGTTTTGCAATGCATGTAGGAGTACAGGGAGAAAAAACTCTTGTCTGAACCCTTTGGTTTGTGTTTTGAAATTCTGTTTCCTTCTTATTTATCTACAACTGAAGTTGAGAAAGATCTGTTAACTCAAAAATTCATGTGTTGAGGTTTGGGTGGAGGAGGAACACGATGGAAGCAGCAGAGCATTTGCTACAGTACAAAGCCAGGGAGAAACCTCACCCCAAGATCAGGAAAAGGCATTTTTTCTTGCTCCCATCCTGTCACCAGAGGTACAAATGAATATCACCTGTGCTGTTTGATGCATTGGCAACAGCCTGGAAGAGTTATTAGATGGGAGACAAGAGTCTGAAATTAGAGAGGATGGAAATTCCTGGAAGACAGCCAAAGCTCTTCCTTCCACTGCTTCCTCCATGGTCAGTGGGGAAAGACAGGTTTTGTTATAAGGGTGATCTCTGCTCCCCCAGACATCTGTCTGTCTCTTTTAGGACAGGATAAATCAAATTTTGAAGGTGTCCCTCCTCTCACTGGAAATCAAAGGTAAAAACCTAAGTTGAGATTTTTGAAGTTACGCAGGATAAATCCTACCCAGGGCAAATCCAACCTGCCCTGGGTGGCAAAATGAAGAGAACACAACCTGGCAGAAGCCTCCCTGCCACTGACAGCTGAATAGTGCCTCCTGGAAAATAAAGCAAAGGGAATTGAGTTTTCCTACAGCTCTGCTCTGCATTTCCCTGCTGGCTGTTAAAGGCAGTGCTTCCAGGCAGTATCTGCACTGGGAGATCATCTCAGGGGAAAGGATGGGGATGTGCTTCTGCCCAGGCTTCAGAAAAAATGACTGCTAAAAAAAGCAGTTTATTGGATGTACTGGAAATATAGAGACAGTTGGAAACCTCTACTGAAAGCTTTGTTCTCCCTCTTTTCTCTTAACATTCCTTCCACTTTGTCCTTCTCTACTTCATCCTAATAGCAGGCTGAAAACTGAAATAAACCCTGTAAGCCCTTAAATACATCTGCGTTTCTTTTTTTTTTCTCTGAAAAAGAAGAATTATCAGAATTAAATCCATCATTTTCAATGCTGTGGAAAAATAAAAAAAAAAAAAACAAACCAAACATTTTGCTCTTCCTGCCATTCAAAGCTGGGGCACAACCTGCATTTCAGAGCTGGGGGTTTGGGCTGAGAGTAGCAGGAAAACACACTCAAAGAGGCATTCACACACCTTTGTGCTTCCCAGGCCAGGAAAACACACTCAAAGAGGCATTCACACACCTTTGTGCTGCCCAGGCCAGGAAAACACACTCAAAGAGGCATTCACACACCTTTGTGCTGCCCAGGCCACTGGAACTGCCCTTGGACTGCTGACCCAGAGCTGCCAAACAGAGCAGCAGGTCACAGGAAAAGCAAGGATTGAAAGCTGGAGAAGCAAAGCCAGCAAATCTACAGGTGAAAACTGCTCTCATGCTGTGCCTGGGGCTGAACTATATGGACAAAAAAGGCTACAAAGTGCCTGGAAAGTGAAAAAAAGCTCCTCATCCAATTCTAATAGGCTGTGTCTGTGCAGCAGCATCTCAAAGCTTCTCACACAAAGTGCTCTCCAGAGAAAGCAGAGCAATCCCAGAGCCCCAGTGCTGGAATGCTGGAGTTAATCCGATGAAACCTGAAAATGCTGCACCAAATAAAGGTCAGTGTGTCCATAAATGGAGTGTGAGGGGGACCCAGCCAGGTGTCTTGCTCGGTGGATCTCGGGTTGCTGTTGATGTTCTCTGCCCCAAGATGTGCAGGGTGTCTCTGCTTCGGCCCCTGCAGCTGAAGAACGAGTCTGGACTCTTCACTTTTCAGTCTTGAGGTTGTTTATTAATTCTTATCTATAAAATTTCCTTTCTGCCCAGCCGAGATCTGCTCAGCAGGGCAGCCACAGGCACTCTGACCGCCCCCGAGGGGGTGTTGTCCTTTTATGCTACAAACTACATATAACATATTTACACTCAATTCCCAATGCCCATCCCCTGTGTTAGACAGTGCACTTCTACTCTAAACCAATCCCAAAGTGCCAACGTCACTGCAGAAAATGGACAACAAGAAGAAGAAAGAAGAAGGACTAGACACGCCCTGATTCCCCCATCCTGTCCCCATAACCCCCATACCAAAAATCCTAAAATCTACATTTTCACCCTGTGACCATTTTGTTATTACACTATTCAAACCTCTGTGACTTTCATGTTCTCATACAAAGTTGGCAACTTGCTCCAGGGGTCAAAATCAAATCCCCAGGTGCTCTGGGCTGTGCCAGGGTCTCCGAGCCCCTCGGCGGGGTCCTTGGCAACTCTGGACATCCAGAGGGATGCACTGAGTTCCCATGGGTAGAGGCTTCCCCAAAGCCAGGGTGGGGAGAGAACCCCTGTCCTGGCAGCCCTGGAGCAGCAGCAAGGCTTCCACACAGCCAGGTGTCACAGCCTGGTGTCACCCAGAGCTGCTCAGTGACCTCCTGGAGCAGCAGCAAGGCTCACCCACTGCCAGGTGACACAGCCTGGTGTCACCCAGAGCTGCTCAGTGACCTCCTGGAGCAGCAGCAAGGCTCACCACTGCCAGGTGACACAGCCTGGTGTCCCCCAGGGGTGCTCAGTGACCTCCTGGAGCAGCAGCAAGGCTCACCCACTGCCAGGTAACACAGCCTGGTGTCCCCCAGAGCTGCTCAGTGACCTCCTGGAGCAGCAGCAAGGCTCACCACTGCCAGGTGACACAGCCTGGTGTCACCCAGAGCTGCTCAGTGACCTCCTGGCACTCGTGGAGCAGCAGAAAAGCTCAATCACAGTCAGGTAACACAGCCTGGCGTCCCCCAGAGCTGCTCAGTGGCCTCCTGCTGAACCTTCCTTTGGGGCTTCCAGAGAACAGCACTTCCTACAGCTCTCCTCTAATAACCCATCTGGAAAATCCCAATCTTTTCCCACCCCCTTTCTTTTGGTATTTACATGGAAAGGCAGACAGCATTATGGGAAAACTAAACACAAACCAGAGCAAGATGCTGTGGGAAAGCATCGGGATTCTTCAAAGTAGTGCCAAGGAATTTGATAGGCCCCATGGGTTTGGAAAAATGTTACACATCTCCCAAAATAAAAGATTTTGCCCTCGTGGTGACATGGACAGCATTGACCAGTGCTCCATAAAGGTGCAAGGAACTCATAAACTGTTCTGGAGATGTTGGTATTTGTTCTGAGCTCTGGAGAAAAGCCAGATCTGCATCTCCCGAGGCAGGGTGATGGCAGGAGGGACACAGCTCCAGCCCAGGGAGAGCCTGGAAGCCCTGCACCCACCAGCTCCTCTCCAGGAGGAGCCCAAACCTGCCCAGGGCTCCCCAGGGACTCCTCAGACCCTGCTGCAGGGCAGGGCTGCTCAGAAAGAACAGATTTCTGTTTCCTTAAATACAAGTGAGCAACTGTGGCCCCTGCTCTTTCAGCAGATGGGCAATTTATGGTTCTCCCAAGTAAAGAACAGATAGCCTTTCCCCAAACTATCTGGGAAGTAACAGGCTGCACAGAGGGTCTCTCATTTATTTTCTTCTTTACTATGAGCACTTTTTAAGCACAACTGCTGCAGAGCTGAGAAAAAAGGGAAAAGAGGGGCATTGTGATATGTTGCAGCAATTAAATGCTACCAATGACTTTCCTCCTGTGATACACATCCAAAGTGTGGTCAGGCTTTTCTGGAAAGCAAGAAAGCAACCTCCACTGGTAACATGTTTCTTAATGTCAGAAATTCTGCAAACTGCAGCTGCTAAAGATTTATCCTTTATCCATATCAAAAGATGCTGACCTAGGGTTTGTTAGTTAGGAGGGAAAAGAGAGAAACCTGAAAAAGCCATAAAAAGTTTTGTTCTCATCTGAATGGGCTTAAGAAGTCTAAGCCTCAGATGATGCATCTCAGTTAATCTTGAAGTAAATGCTCAAGAAACACAGGAACAAACAGCCTTTAGTGGAAACAAAGTGTTTTGTTTCCCTTTAGCCTTAGAAGAAGCAAGAGACTCTTCTCAGTGCCCCCCTGCCCTCCATGCCCCTCAGTCCTGCTCTGTCCCCACAGCCTGGCAGCCCCACAGCTCAGCTCCCCTGATGGAGCCCTGGGTGCCGAGAATTTCAAATTTTCTGTGCTGACCCACAAGAGAACACCGCATTTGAGCTGAGGCTGGGGAGAAGGTTTCCAAAATAGAATGATGGAATTGGGATTGTGGGTGTGGAGTTGTTTAGAAGTGGGTAATATCACAGGTGGAAAACTTAGGGTTTGGGGTTTTAGAATACAGAAATAAATATGAAGCAAGATGGAGGCTTTAGGGTGGAGGTTGGTTGCTCTTCTTTACCTTCTTCTTCCCTCTTCCTCATGGGTTTGGGTGGCATTTTGTGATTGGGCAGAAAAGTCCCCATTGCAGCTCTTTGGGATCAGTTATTGGGTGAAAAGGGAAAATAATCCAGGTGTCAGTTCTTAATTGGATAGTTCAGTCTTAAAAGAGCTTGTCCCAAGAGATTGTTGGGCATTTTGTGCCTTCCAATGAAAAGCTGCTGAACTCTCAGTAGTGAGGCTGTTTTACTGATAAGAAATAATAAACACCTGAGTCTGAACATGAAACTGCTGTCTGGAGTGCCTTCAGTGCAGAGCCAGAGAAACTGAGAGTCCCCCACAGCTCAGGCTGCCCCCACAGCTCCCATCAATGGGCACAGCAGCCCCACCAGGAGCACAAATGCCTCATGGGGATGGGACCAGCAAATCTGCTCATTTGCCCAAATTACCTCCAAGTTGCCCTCCAAATAGCTGGGGGGACAACACTTTTCAGCAGTGACACTCAGAACCTTTCTGTGCTGCTCAACAGCATCCCTGAAGGCACTCCTTGGAGTGAACACCTACAAAAATAGCTGCTCTGAACAGTGTTCCTGTGTAAGGGCTGCACTGGCTTCTTTCTTACAGGGAGCACCTTGTTTATAGCTTCATTTTTATTTCCTGTTTAATGTATGAACATAATACTAAAAAGGCTATGCAAAGCCAGTTCACCAGAAAAGAAAAAAAAAGCCACATTGACAATAATAACTATCTTATTCCTGAAATTAGGTATTTTGTATGGATTTGCAGCATATTTCAGCAGTAGCTGATGCTGGATTAGTTTTGCATTGCAGTTATTCTGGGTCACAGCAAGGATACACACAATGTAGACAACTCTCAGCTTGGATTCAGAAAACAAGATTAATATTCCCATCCCCACCCAGCCCAGGATAGGGCTTTACATTTCAGGTTTTAATACCATGCCCTCTAAAAGTACAGACAGAAAGCATGGCTTTGTAGAAACCTGGCAAGGAGTTCTGATGATAATGAAAATTGCTTTGAGCTCAAGGTAATTGGGAAATTTGGGAAAGAAACATGGTTGCTACCAGAGAGGAAAATTTAGGATCTATGGAACAGGAGCCTTGGCTGCGGGTCACAAGGGATTAACTGAAGTTTGCAAGGGTGGGGAGGAATAAAAGTAAGGATTTTCTTGTGCCTGAGGCAGCCCCTCTTGTGCCAGAGCACACAGATTATAAAACACACACTGATTATAATACACATGCAGATTATAGAACACACACAGATTATAAAACACACGCAGATTATAGCACACATGCAGATTATAATACACATGCAGATTATTTTGCACACACAGATTGTAATATACACAGATTATAAAACACACACAGATTATAATACAGACAATTATAATATATATAATATATATATTATATATATGTTTTTTATATATATCTGCATATTATATATACAGATTATAATACACAAAGAATATAAAATATGCACACAGATTATACTATACACAGATTAAAAAACACACAGAGATTATAATATACACAGATTATAATATACAAACAGATTATAATACATACACAGATTTTACTATATGCACAGATTATAATACACAAAGAATATAAAATATGCACACAGATTATAATACACACAGATTAAAAAACACACAGAGATTATAATATACACAGATTATAATATACAAACAGATTATAATACATACACAGATTTTACTATATGCACAGATTATAATACACACAAATTATAACACACACAGATTATAATATACACACAGATTATAAAATATACACACAGATTATAATATACACAGATTATAAAACACACAGATTATAATATACGTACAGATTATAATATACACACAAATTATAAAACACACAGAGATTGTAATACACACACACACAGATTATAATATACAAACAGATTATAATACATACACAGATTTTACTATATGCACAGATTATAACACACACACAGATTCTAATATACACACAAATTATAATATACACACAAATTATAAAACACACAGATTATAATACACACACAGATTATAATATACAAACAGGATATAATACACACGGAGATTACAATACAGATCCAGAGATTATAAAATACACACAGATTACAGTTGCTACTCCGAGCTGCTCCAGGCCAAGAGCAGAGTTTTCCCCAGGTTTCCCACTGATGCCCTTGCTCATCCCTGGGCATTCTGAGAGCCCCAGTGCTCCCAGCTGCAGCTGGGTCACTGCACTGCAGGCTGGCAGCATCTGAGCTGCCTCCAAAAGCCAGGACAGTGTCACATCTAATTAGACAAGCAGAAATGAGCTGCCTTTTTTGTTTTTTTACTCAATCTGAGTCCCAGCTCTTCATCTGGAGAGGGAGCATGGCCACCATCCTATCACCTCATGGCCACGCTGAGGAGCAATTAGCATTCCTGAAACACTCATCTCAAAATGACGAGTACCACAGGAGAGCCCATGAGGAAATCAATACTTCTCTAATCAGAACAAGGTGTGAATAGCATGCAATAAATAAAGCAGAGCAGGAGCCATCTCACAGAGAGGTTTAAATGAAGGGAGACAGGCCATCCTCTGGCTAGGGGCAGCATTTATAGGCAGGAGAGGCAATCAGGTGAGGCAGGAAGCACACTTCAGCTCCGGCAAGTGCTGCCCTTTGCAGCCTTGGCAATGTTTGTGTGTGGATGGGACATTTCCTGCAAATCCTGTAAAGCAGAACTGGCAGCAGGATGGCACAGCCCAGGCAGGACCTCTCTGAATGGCACCAGCACTGCTGGGCTTCTGTCAGGGCTGCACTGCAAACGCCAAAGGCTGCAGAGAGCAAAACACCGCAGCAGCCTGAGAGCAGCTGGCAAAGGCTGAGGGTGTAAGGCAGAAAAGGATCTGGTCAGTGAGAGGGGTCACAGCCTCTGAAGGAGCAGGAGCAGCCCCAGGGACACCTGCTCTGGAACCAGGATTGGCTCTGGAGCCAGAGGAAGGGCAGGGATGACAAACTGGGAGGCCACACAAAACTGGTGCTGTGGATTTGGGGCCCCATGGCAGCAGCAATGTTTCACTAAAGCTCTCGCTGCTGAATGCAGAGCAGAACTCGTCACCATAATGCTTTATGAAAAATCCCTTCGCCAGGATTTTTTCTCCTCAGAAAAGCCTCAGAAAAGAAATGTAAACAATACTATCTGATCATTTCTCCCTGTGTTTTGCTGCTTTGGAATGTGGCAGGTGCATCTTTGATTGGTTCCATGTGAATTGTTTTTCCTTAATAACCAATCCCAGTCCAGCTGTGTCGGACTCTCTGCTCAGGCATGGGTTTTTATTATTCATTCCTTTCTGATGTATCTTTTCTATATAGTTTAGCATAGTTTTAGTATATAATTTCTTTTAACATGATATCATAAAATAATAAATCAGCCTTCTGAGAACTTGGAATCAGATTCTCATCTCTCACCTCACCCTGGGGCCCACAACACAGAACCACAGATGCCAAGAGGAAGTTCAAGCCTGATGAAAGACATTTCCACTGAGAATTGGTTTTCAGTCCACAAGCATGCTCAGAGGAAACCTGATCTACTCGTGCTGTGCTGGCAATAAGTGCATTTTGAGAAGATTTATGTGCTCCTAACACTGGTTTCAGGGGAGAGCACTGGCCTGGAGCTGCCGTTGGTGTCCAGGCTCCCAGAACCCACTCATTTTGCCAGGTCAGAACATTATTCCAAGTCTACAACTATGAATAGACACAGTTCAGCCAGAGGGTTGTGACAGTAGGAACTTCCTTCTGCAGATGCATGCACTGCTCCAAGAGAAATGCTGAGGGTCTGCAGGCTTTTTTTATTATTTTTTCTGATAATCCTAGAAAAGAAACAGGCACATAGGACTGGAGCAGCAGAGACACTCCCAGTTACCTCAGAGTACAAGAATTCTCTTGTTGCTGTTCCTGGTTTCCATTCAGGCCCAAAACCTGCATTTCATGTTTGCTCAAAACCAGAACAGTTGGCTAAAGCCAGGTTACATGGTGATCATGTTAAACAAGCCTTGATTTGTTGTACCTTTGGGCTTAGTCTCTCCTGCATCCAAAGCCCAAAAATTCCCCCTCCTCAAGCCCATGTGTCTTGTGTTATACATTAAAATCCATATGGAATTCACTAATTAGAAGCATATGCTCCGTGGGCACATACAAAGCTAATTATGACACAGAACACATTTCAAAGCATGAAGCTTGAGAACAACCATCCTGGGGTGTGCTTTAAAGGTTTGTTACCTTTAAAAAAGCAAAACAGGTTTGGAATATTTCTGGTGCACAGGATTAAGGTGTGTGTATGCCAGCAAACACTACTGCAGCTGAGAACAGCACGTTCACAGTCAGAGCCCAGCCCCTACCACAGAGCACGCTGAGGGAGGCAATAAAACCCCCTTTATTTTAGTTTTATCTGCTTCCCAGGCTCCCTGTGTGTGTCTGGGCATCTCACAGGGAGAATCTCTCAGCAGAAACAGAGAACAGCTTCCATGTGTTCCAGGGGAAGAGGGAAGACAGAAACTGTCGGAACCCAGGACATTCCTCTGGCTGCCCTGGAGGACTCCAGACCCTGGCAGGGGCTCAGAGACCTTGGAGCCCATGGAAACAATTCCCAGCTCTCAGAATCCCTGCTGGCCAGAGTGACTCTGAGATACCTACAAGCTTCTTTTCCCAGCCAGGCAGCTGAAGAAGGAGTCAGGATTCCTTGTTCTCATTCTCAAGATTGTTTTTTGTTTCTTACCTAGACCATTCTTTCTCTGACCCACCGAGGTCTGTCTGGCAGGTCCCACAGAGGCACACTGCCCACCTCAGAGGCAGTGTTATCTTTCTATAGTAAAAACTACATTATTTACCATAACTTCCAATACCTATCACCTATGTGAGACAGTGAGCTTCTACTCTAAACCAATCTATAAGTGCCACCATCACAGCAGAAGATGGAGAGCAAGAAGAAGGAGAAAGACTGGACACATCCAGATTCCTTCATCTTACCTCCTGAACCCCCATTCTAAAAACCCCAAAAATATACATTTTCACCCTGTGATAAATTCACTATCATTCTACTTAAACTCTTTGGCCTTGTAATTCTTCATATAAAGGTGGTAATTTGCTCCATGGGTCAAGATCAAAGGCACAGGGGGGTCTTGGGCTCTGTGCCAAGGTGTCTGAACCCCCTGACAGGGTCTCGAGTCCTCCCGGGCAGTCAGAGGAATTTCTTGGGTTCTGACAACCAACTTTGTGTGAAGAGTTACAAGCCACAAGAGTCTGAGTAGAATGACGGTTAATTTGTCACAGGGTGAAAAAGTAGAATTTTGGGGATTTGGAATGGGGTTCAAGAGGCAAGATGGAGGAATCTGGGTGTGCCCTGTCCTTCTTCTTATTCTTGTTCTCCATCTTCTGCTGGGATGGTGGCACTTCTGGATTGGTTTAGAGACAGACTGTCTAACATAGGTGATAGGTATTGGAAAATCATTGTAAATAAAGCACACAATGCTTAGTGTAAAAAGCCAACACCACCCCAAGGGCAGGGACTGTGCCACAACCTGACCTGCTGGACAGACCTCAGCAGGTCAGAGAGAGAAGGGAATAGAAAAGAGAAAATAAACAACCTTAAAAACCAGAGCTGAGGAATCTCAACTTCTTCTTTGGTAGTGGGGCTGGGAAAAGGGAGTTTCTGACACCTGGGGAGCCATTTCAGCACAGAAACCTGAGCAGTTACATCTGCACCAGATGAAGTTCCTGATGTGTTAGAATCAGCTGTTGGACACTTGAGAGGTCTGTGAGGCTTTGGGGCTGTGTTCTTCCAGCACAGGACAACACACCACTGCCCTGCACAAACTGGCAGCCTCCAAGGGGCCCAAGGAGGAGCCAACCCCTAGGAACTCTCTGTCTCTCCAAAAGGTGAATGGCTGCACAGCTGGGGCTTAGACAAGCTGGTATTATCTTCACAGATGCTGATTTATGGAGAACAAAAGATTTACATCTTGATTTAAAATCTGCAGTACTTCAGGTACTGCAATTCAAGGGGAATGTTTTGGGATGCTGCAGAGCTTGCACCATGGTATGGATTTGTGTGTGTTTGAGAATCAATTACCATTAGCAGAACAACAAGTGCCAAGTGCTGCTCAAGTGTATTTAACTTGAAAGTTCTATTGGGGATATTATAAAGGAACTCATCTTCAGAAGACAAACCCTGTCATTCCTGAACTATTTTCCAGTATTTCCAATTTAGCGGCTTTCTGTTGTTGTGGGCTTTTGCGTGGTTTTTGGTTTTTTACTTTGTCTTTAACAAGGAAAAACCACAGAGCCTTGCCAAAAGTGAAAAAAAAACAAAACTAAAAACACCCCCACAAAAAAAAAAACAAATAAAAAACCCCACAAAAAACCCCAAACAAAAAAACCAAAAATAAAGCAAAAAACCCCCAAAACAACCAAAAACCTACCAACCCCCCCGCCCACAGGAATGAAAGAATGACAATATAAAATATTAGAAAACCAAATCTAACAATCTATTATTTTCAAAGAAAATTCATGAAATGTGATGATGATTTTTCATCATCAAAAGAGTAAATTTCTTGCCCCTGAAGCACTTTAAAATTCTCTGATCTGTGCCTGTGTGCTGTTCCCACATCCACTCAGGCAAAGCCTTACTCGTGATTGTGGAAGGGCATGATCTGTTGGTTGAACACTACACCAAAGCTTGCAGGACCTGGATTCACCTCTCCAGGCTGCTAGAACTCCAGTTTCTGAACTCCATTTTGGGCTACACACTGGAGGAAAAGAAAGCAATATGTTTCTGGCTGAAGTGCTCTCAGGTGAGATGCAGCAAAGCGCAGTCAGAGCTCCAGTGCTCTCCTGGCCAGCCTGTCTCTGCAGCTGCAGCTCACATTTCCTGATCTCATAACTAATAAGCCATATTTTATAAAACTAAGGCTCCACTTAACATCTGAAAGTCAAGGCACATTTGTTTTGATGCCTGGATAAACAAATCTGACCAAGTTATGTCAGGATCAAAGCCAAATCAATCTGTGGGCTGGGACAGCAATGAGACCAGTCTGTAACAGAACCACAGTTCTTCTGGTAATATTCAATGACTTTGTGCTGCTTTATAATTTAAAATCAGTCCAAAATAAAGCAGGTGAGGCCAAAATAAAGGGAGCACTTCTCAACCTAACTGTGTTTCTTTTAGAGGTAATGTCACTGACATATTTTCTGGAAAAATCCCTTCAACAGGATTTCTTCTTCTGGGAAGCTGAGAAGCCTCAGAGAAAAATGAAAACAATAATTATCTGATAGCTTCTCCTGTGTTTTGCTGCTTTGGAATGTGGTTGGAGATTGTTTATCCAACTGGTGAATTGTTTTCACTTAATGACCAACCATGTTCCAGCTGTGTCGGGACTCTGGAAGAGGTCATGAGTTTTCTTTAGTATCTTGTCAAGCCACCTTCTTCTAAGAACAGGGAGTCAGAGTCATCATTTCCTTCTTGCCACAGGGAACCCTGAAAATACCACAGAGGTACCTCTGTGTGTCCCCAGCTGGAGGTTCACAAAGGCAGTGCTGGATGCAAAAGCCATTCTGCTGGAGGCTGGGTGAAATCTGCAGCGCCAACAAACACTACAAAGGCAGGGCTCCACCGAGGTGGGATTTCTTACTACACAGCAGGGAGCAAACTCTTCTTCCACTCATGACAACATCAATCCAAGGAATGCTGTTTCTAGGATTTGTTTGTGTTACATTACCCAGAGAAAAGGGCAGGGCAGCTGGAGCAATTGTATGTTCTGGTTTTCTCTTGTCTACAGCTACCACAATTTTATGCATCCTGACAATGGCAGCATCTGAAGGGGGGCCAGGTGCTGCTACTTGCTGTGGCATTCACATTCTCTGAAAAATCCCTTCACCCAGGGTTTTTCTCCTGGGAAGCTGAGAAGCCTCAGAGAAAAGGGAAACAATTCTGATCTCATTTGCTTCTCCTGTGCTGTGCTCATGTGGAATGTGTTTGGAGATTGTTTCCCCACAGGTGATTGTTCCATTGGATTCTGCTGGGAGTTGTTTTCACTCTTTGGCCAATCAGGGCCAAGCTGTGTCAGGACTCTGGAAAGAGTCAGGAGTTTTCATTATTATCTTTTTAGCATTCTGTAGAGTATCCTTGCTGTATTCTTCAGTACAGTACTATATTGTTTAATATAATATACTATTATAAAATAATAAATTAGCCTTCTGGGAACATGGAGTCAGATGCATCATTCCTGCCTTTGTCAGGACATTTCCCTGCAAATACAATAATTTGCTGTTTCACTGCCACCTTAGGAGATCAGAGTGGCATCAGCAATCAGACTTAATCAGTTAACTTGATCCTCCCCCTGTGTTAAATTTAAATTTAAAGTATTTCCTTAGACACCCTGCATCTTTGTTTTAACCAAAAATGTGTATTCCTCCCTTGGTTCTAACCAGTCCTGGTTCTGGCTGGGATGAGAGTTAATTTTCTTCCTAGTAGTGGGCACCATGCTGTGTTTTGGATTTATTGTGACAGTAATGCTGATAAAACAATGATGATTTTGGTTGTTGCTAAGCTGAGCTTACCCTGAGTTAAGGATTTCTCAGTTTTCCATGATCTGCCAGGGAGAAAGTGCAGAGGGAGGGAGGGAGCATGACCAGGACACCTGACCTGATCTGGCCAAAGGGAGATTCCATCCCACATTCCCAGTACACAAACTGGGAGGAGCTGGCCAGCAGGCACTGGGGACAGGCTGGGCATTGGCCAGCAGATGGTGAATGCATCATGTCCCTTACTCAGGTTTTATTCTTTTCTCTTCTCTTTTTGTTGTCTCCTTTTTCATTACTATTATTATGACACTATTTTATTTTGATTATTAAACTGTTCCTATCTCAACCCATGGGGTTTCTTTTTTTTTCCAGATTCTCTTCCCCATCCCACTATAAACCACATCATAACCTTTATTTCTGTTCATGCCAGCCCTGCAGGAGCCAAAAAGAAAATGAACACCTGTGAAAATACCTTTTTGCTGCTGCTACCCTTGGTGCCAATTCCTCCCTTCTTACCCTTCCACCAAGTGCCCTGCTGGCTCTCCCTCTCAGAGAGCAGCTCACAAGCTGTTTGACAGGGAGGTCATAACATGCAATCTGAATTTATGCAGTTCCTGTCCTGAAGGAAATTAAGGATTCCAAACTGAGAGAAATCCTGCTTATCTCAAGGTGCTGTTCTGACAGCACAAAAAACATGCCCTAGCTGATATCCACTGCTTCAAATTGCCTCTAAAAGTTACAGGCATCTAAAAATAGCCAGCTACCTAATCCTTGTGATGTTAACAATCCCCATCAGAAAGCAGTTCCTGAGCAATAGCTGTGCTCGGATGGTTTTCCCTGCTCCCACCTCTATTCTGCCTGGCACAGAGTGAGACAGCTCTCCCCTTCATCTTACAGCAAATACAAGTACTGAAATTAATGCTCAGCTGTCCTGTGTACTTGCAGGTAATGCTGGGTTACAAAATAGGCTACTGGAGATCTAACTCCCTTTGTCACTGCTGCCAAATGAGAAGGCAATCAGTCTCTGGGCTTCTCAAATGCCATCTGCCCTCCATGTGAAAACAGCTGTCCTAAGCAGAGAACAACCCTGTGGACGTAACTAAGATCACCTTTCATATTCAGCACAGGGTCTACACCACAGTTAACTCAGAGCTCCAAGAGGCAGCTGTCAAGCCTTTATTTTTCCAGTTTCTTGGTGCAAAAGAAGAGATACTCACATGAAAAACTTTAGAAATTCAAAATAATTTCAACATCGAGTCAGCCTTGCCCAGAGTTGGTGAGTTGAGTTTGTGAGGGCCCAGGACAAGGTGAAGGATGAGAATCTCACTCCATGTTCTCCGAGGCTGATTTATTATTTTATGGTATTGTATTAAAGAAGCTATACTAAAGAAAGAGAAGGATACAGACAGAAGGCTTAACAAGAATGAATAATAAAGACTCATGATGCCTCAGAGTCTGACACAGCTGGCCATGATTGGCCATTAAGTTAAAACAATTCACATGTTTGGATAAACAACCTCCAGACCACATTCCAGAGCAGCAAAACATGGAGCAGCTGAGCCTTCTCAGCTTCCCAGGAGAAAATCCTGGGCAAAGAGGATTTTTCAGAAAACATGACAGTGACAGGACCTGCTGTAGGACATAGGAATACAGGATGTGGGAGAATAACTTCATGGCACTCCAACATAAACTATTCCACCATTTAATGGCCAGGTAGTGGTTTGACTGAAGGAACTTTGAAGTTTATTCTCTGCCTAGAATCACCTGCCCTGCAGCAAGCATCCATTACAAGTGCTGAGAATATCTTATGCTGTAAAAGATGAAGCACTCTATTCTGCTTGTATTGTGCCTTCTCTTTGCTGCACTATATCTCATTGCAAATTCCCTGAAAATCTATTCCAGTGTGATATTCTCAGGGCCCTTTATGGCACTACAATGTTAGCTGCAAATGAAGCCATTCTTTTCTTCTCCTCCCCATCCCCAGCCACTCCAGTCCCAGGAGGAACAGTCTTCACATTGCTTGTCTGGGAGTTTCAACAAAAAATAATTCACTGCATGAATTATAATAACTCCTTGAAGCTTGGAGTGAATCCTAAGGGCAAAGTCTATCACCAGTAAATGACACATCTGAAAACCTGTCCCAGAAGGATTACAAACTACCCTGTGATTTTAATCACACCTCTGTATAAAAGTTACTTTTTAATTTCCTTTTTCTGCATAACTGATCTTTGCATTTTTACATTCATTGCTAAGGAAGCTTCCAGTGTTTCATTTGCAAAGCTGACAACCACTGCATGTCAAATTGAGAGCTGGGTGCTTTTTAGAATGCACATGATTATACCTGTATTCCAGGATTTCCTTACTCTTTTATTGGCCCCTCTCATAATATTCTCTCCATACCTGCTCTTGCACTTACCAGCTAAGCATAGTTCCTGAATTATTGATGAATCACTTTCCATTATGAACATGCATGAAAACTTTGTCTAGAAATTATCAGAATACTACAAATTAGTATTTTATACCAAATAGCCAAGATGTCTTGACAGCAAAGTTACTGCATCAGCCAATTAACATTTGTGAGAGAGCTTAACACAAAAATCCACTGTATAAAACCTCCCACAGCAACACCTTTGCAACACAGCCATTTGTACTTAATGTCTTCAATACAATATCTAGACTTTGTGTAGAAGCTTTCAGTTGTGTTTACAGGGCAGCTTCAGCATTTTCCCTCTCCTCATCACCAGAAAAATATCTTCCAAGGAAAGAGATAAGTTTAATATTTCTTTCAAAATAGGGGTCATATTCAGTCTCTGCAAAATCTGCACTCTAATGGTGAGAATAAGACACCAGAAGAAGCAATATCATCCACCACCAATGTAGATGAATGTTTGATATTACACTTCCTTTGCTCTTCTGGGAAATGAGAAAAAATTGCTTATTTCTCTGCTCTGTAAAATTGCTAAGAGAACTAATTGAGCAAGGTTTCCTAAAAACAAAATGCCACCTATGATAAATTTGAAAGTAACAGCCCACTCTTAGAGTATCTATTTTTACTTTAGTGTAAAAATACACAGGTATAACGGATCACTGACAAGCAAAAATTTCCTTATCATTATTGAGATATTGGACAACTTAAAAAAAAAAAATGTAGCCATAACTGTTCTATACATGGAGTTTCTTTTCCAAATTCTTTCACAGATGAAACCCAGTTAGCCAGATACCCTGAATTGAAATTTAAAAACCCAGAGAAACAGAACATGATCACTCCATTCTCCCTCCACAAAAACCTCCTCACCTCACAACAATTAAGCAAAGAACTGCAAAAAGAATATACAGGAGGAACAACTGAGTATGAGCTAAAAGATGATAGAAACAGGAAATGCTAATAGTTTTGGGAAAGTATTGTCTCTCCAAAGGGCATCTTCACACATCTGCCTAACCTCCATAGAGCACAGGCTAAGAACAGCAGCTAAGCACAAGCTGTTGGTACAGATATTTTGTTCACAAGAGCTTCCTTTAAATAAAATCCTCCTTTTTAAATGAAATGAGCAACAATAGCACAACAGTCAGAAGTATTTCTAACAGAAGAATGAACCAGCATTGGAACCTTAGGATGAATTTTTCATAAACAGACCCAGATCCAGATTTGATTGTGCAGCTCTCAGGACTGAGCTGTGAATATGATGGGGTAAAAAAATACCTTTTCAGGCATCAAGCATCTTGACTCATTTGTTTCTGCAGACAGACAGAAGGAACACTTTAAAGAGCCCTCTGCAAACAACTGGTGGTGTTTTGCATCTCTATTAAACTTTAAAAAAAAGTCAAGAAATGTAGCACTAAGAGAGAGAGCTGGTAAATCTGGAGGGAATCCAGTTTGAAGAAAGGGTGAGTGTCACTGTCACATTTTCTGAAAAATCCCTTTGCCCAGGATTCTTCTCCTGGGAAGCTGAGAAGCCTCAGAGAAAAAGGAAAACAGTATTGTCACATTCGCTTCTCCTGTGTTTTGCTGCTTTGGAACGTGGTTGGAGATTGTTTATCCAACAGGTGGTTGTTTCATTGGTTTCATGTGAATTGTTTTAACTTAATGATCAATCATGGTCAGGCTGTGTTGGGACTCTGGAGAGTCAGGAGTTTTCATTATCTTGTTAAACCTTCTGTAAGTATCCTTTCTGTATTGTTTAGTATAGTTCAGTATTGTATTCTTTAATATAATATAATACCATAAAATAATAAATTAGCCTTCTGAGAACATGGAGTCAGATTCATTCCTTCCTCCTCTGATGGGGGACCCCAAAAATACCACAGGTGAGTGGTAAAGTAAGGAAAGCTCTGCAGTCTGACTGGAAACACGCTCATGTTGGCATGGAATTTCACAGAATCACAGAATGACCAGGTTGGGAGAGACCTTCAAGATCATTGAGTCCAGCCCAGCCCCACCAGCTCAACTCAACCCTGGCACCCAGTGCCACATCCAGGCTCTGTTAAACACACCCAGGGATGGGGACTGCACCACCTCCCCAGGCAGCCATGCCAGAACTTTATCACCTTTCTGTAAAAAACTTTTTCCCACTATCCAGCCTGTATTTCCCTTGGCACAGCTCCAGGCTGTGTGCTCTGGTTGTGTCAGTGCTGCTGGAGACAGAGCCCAGCCCCAGCTGAGCACAGGCACCTTTCAGGAGCTGTGCACAGTGATGGGGGCAGCCCTGAGTCTCCTTTGCTCCAGGCTGAGCAGCCCCAGCTCCCTCAGGGGTTCCTCTCAGGATTTGTGTTCCCAGCCCCTCTCCAGCCCCTCTGCCCTCGTTTCTCTGCCCCACTGGGGATCAGAGGGGCTCCATCCTCACAAACCCCTCAGGGTGGTTACAGCTCCAGCAGAACTCAATTGAGCTTTACAGAAAACAGGCAGGTGAAGGTGCTTTTTAAGATGCCAAAAATGAACTGACATCACAATTTGGAATGATAGTCAATACACGAATCAATTTTTATCTGACACAGTTTTAAAACTGCAAGGGAGGAAAATGGTGATTTTCTATGAGCCGCTACAGAAAAATAAAACAAATAAACAAAGAAAACAAACCAAAAAAACAACAAAAAAACCCCAAACCAAGCTGCCATTGAACTGTTTCAGAGTGGGCCCAGCAGCCATTCTAACCAAGCCCCTGGCAGCTCTCAGCTCTGTTTCCCATTCCCATACAGGGTCTGCAGTGTAAGGTCAGGCTGACACACAGACAGCATCAGAGACCCAAATCTACAATTTGTACCCTCAAAATAACCCTTGTCTATACATAATTTGTATGTAGAAGGGCAGATTTGCCACACACAGCTGCATCTAAACATTTTGCTTTTCGCCTGAGTGTTTTTCAGAAGTAAGGATGAGTAATGCCCAAGATGAGATGCTGGCATTTCAACAAAATATTGATTACCTATCACAGTGTTATTTCCAACTAATGAGAAGGTCAATTCTGATGCAGGAAAGAAGATTTGGAGACCAGTTTTGCCTCTGAATAATACATGGTGTGTGATGACAGACCACCACAGTAGTGGTATTAGTAATCACAGAAGGGCAAATGTCCAAGTCAAAATGAGTATATTTGGTCTTGTTTTTGAATATAGGAATGTTAGAAAATCTAAAGTCCTCCCTAGCGTCTTGTGAAAGGAAAACTATTCCTAATATTTGTCTTACGGCATTAAAAATTAGTGTTTATTTCTCACCATTCTGGTTACATTAACCTCTCAAGTCCCTTAACAGTCTCAAGAATACTGATTTTTGCAAATAAAATCAATCAGCAATATTTATTTCTTAGGCTAAGTAATGCACTGCTCCAACAGCATTCACTGGAGGCATAAACCCTCAGTGCATGTGCATTAAAAATCCCAGTTCATGCAAATCACTGAGTGCTCCAGCAGCTACAGGGGATGGGGAATATCTGCAATTGTCCACCAGCACACTCAGCCTCAACAGACTTCTGGACAAACACGAACAAAATCCACTCAGGCTTTCATCCAGCTGGAAACCACCAGTATTGAAATCAAGCTATAACCTTTTAGTTAGCTCAGAGTCATCTTGGATTCACAGGACACAGACCCCAATTTGAGGTTCATTTCCTGATGATTCACAGGACAAGCAGTTTTTCATCCAGCTGGGAAAAAAAAAAAAGTCATAGTATTTATATCCTTAATAATTCCAATTTGAGTGTTTCTGGTTGATGGGATGGAAAACAGGTATGGAACCTGTGTGGTTCCTTTTCAAAGCAGCTCAGTAAATGAAAAATCAGAGGGCACTTCAAGTCACAATTCTGGTGGCTCAAGTGGCCACCCACACAGCTTGCCCTGTGCCCTGATTGTCAGTGCAGGAGAAGAAGCAGAGACACAGTGGAGCAGCTTTACCTCAGCCCATCAAACTCCGAGTGAACAGCCCAATTGCCCTGCTGGGGACAGCACTGGAAGAGAGCAAGGCAGCCTCCAGAACCTCTGTTTCATCACCACTTCCAAACAGAACAAAGCAACAGGAATTATTTTCATTTATAATATAATTATAATTTACTATAATTTATAATTTAATTTATATTATTATTTTATATTATTTTAATTTTTTATAAATATAAAATTTATAATAAATTATATATAATTATATATTATTTAATTCATAATTAATTAATTTAATTTATATTTAATTTATGTTATTTACATTTAATTTTATCTATATCTATAATATTTTATATCATTTACTATATTTATATTTTATATATTGAGTTAAATTATTAATTAATTTAAATATATTTAATTAAAATAATTATTTTAATTTAATTTTATAATCTGCTGCTATCAACAGAATTTTGATAGGAGCAGTACCTGTAAAATATTCTGTGGATATGTCTGCTTACATGTCCATGCATTTGCACACATCCCTTCTGCACTCTCAAGACACTCAGCCTGGCTTTTCTGTAATTCCCAAGGATTTGGGCTAATTGCAGAACAGTTCTGCAACATGAAGTATTATCTCTATAATTCTTCTTAGTCAAACTTTATCCTATCATATTGCATGGTATGAAGTTTTGTCACTGACATATTTTCTGAAAAATCCCTTTGCCAGGATTTCTTCTCCTGGGAAGCTTCAGCTTCTCCATGTTTTGCTCCTCTGGAATGTGATTTGGAGAGATGTTTACCCAGCATGTGAATTGTTTTTAATTAATGGCCAATCACAGCCAGCTGTGTCAGACTCTCTGCTCAGTCACAGGATTTCATTATTCATTCCTTTTTCCTTTCTAGCTTTCTGATGTCTCCTTTCTCTTTCTTTGGTGTAGTTTTAGTATATCATTTTCTTTTAATATAATAATATCATAAAATAATAAATCAGCCTTCTGAAACATGGAGTCAAGATTCTCATCTCTCACCTCATCCTCCAACACCACCACAGAGTTTCTCCTCTCATATTGCACGTGGATGATGAAGCCACCCTGAGTGCCAGGGCAGCTCCAGCCACGTGTGCATCCAGCTGCACCCACAGATGGGAGCTCTGCTCCTTGATCCATTCCTGTTCTCTCATCCAGTGCACTTGTGACAGGCAGGATAAAAAGTGCAGGATGAAGTTTAGATGCTGAGAAGTTGAAGAAAAGCCAAGAATAAAAGCCTTTCAGGAGACTGCAGCTCTCCAGTGCTGCAATAGCTCAGAGGCCAAGCAGGAGCTGGACTTTACACCCAAGCCCTTGGTAGCACTAAAAAATCACATTTTTACAACTGAGGAATCTGGGGGGACATTGACATAAATGCTGCTTTGCTCTCTATTTAATTGGCAGCCAGGCAACAGGAGGAAAGGTTTTTGTCTGGCCAAACCCTAAGGCACAATATTGTCCTAATGTGTAAAGTGCACAGAGTTATCCCAATGGGAAACAGTTTTACTACTTGAAATATTCCCAGAGTCAATCTCAATCAGTCAGCTGAAAAGTGGACAGTTACCAGAGAAAACTGAGTATATGAATCACCTGCATTTGAGGGTCTTCCTTACCATTTCATCCTAAAAAGTGCAAACTGAACAAAATATTCTTTAAAAAATCCTATTAAACCTGTGAGGTTTTTGTGCAAACTGGGATCATCATTCTCACAAAGCAGGATAAATCCCTACAAGCATTTGTGGGTAGCTGAGCACAGAACAGAGCTAAGCACGAGCACAGAGATGATGGCAGGATTTGCATCTGAGTCTGATGGATTTTCAAAAGCAGAGGTGCAAAGCAGGTATCCAAATTCACTGGGCTTTGCTCAGCTGGACCCCAGAACTGTAGGGACACGATGTCACAGCCTGCATCCCTCCAGAGGAACACAAATAAACACAAACAAATGAACACAAATATCACAGTGAAATAAACCTAGGCACACTTTTTTAACTGCCTCACTACCTTTTTACATAGGGCTTCCACTGCCTATTTTTATGCCAGATTAAAGGGGTTTTTCTTTGCATTTTGCATTACTATTTAATGAATTTAATCTGCTGTTCTGTTGCTCTAACTGGTAACATCCTGATGATTTTTTTTTCAAAGTCTCCAGACCACCAAAGCATCTTCAAGATACAGAACAAATTTATTCTGCTTGGGCAGCAAAGGTTAAGAGACTCCCCATTGATCAGAAAGTTCCTTTTATTAACCACTTAAAGGATCACCTGATTCAGCACAGCTCTGTTAGAGCAACACTCTGAGCACCTTTCCAAAGAAAGAAAGAAAGGCTGATGGTCTTGGAAAATTAGGCAAGGCTGATGAGCTCTCTTAAAGAAAAGAAACCTTATGAATAGCTGCTACACAGCTGTGGCACCTCTACTTGAGAATAATGATGTGGGAAATCACTGCTTTTCTACTGACTCCTCATGACAATCCCATGGACTGAGCCCACTTGAAAATACCTTACAGGGTCTCAGGTGGGTAAATGGTTCAACACAGAACATTTTATTTTCTAATAATAAAGTATCACTCTTCACTTATAGATAATCTGGATAATTTTTTTTTTTTGTTGAACTCAAAACTCAAGGCCTAATTCTGGAAAATGTAAGGATATATTAAATAATTAGTACAGAACGCTGACATTGTGCAATAAATCCTCTGGTAACTTTTAGAAATAAGCTTTCACCAAGAAGGTATTTTTGTGGCTTTTTTTAAAAACCAGTTGCTTTAAAAAAATCCCCACCACATGTCTTGCCAAATGATAAATGAACACCTATGAAGGGAGGATAAAACTGACAGCCAAAACAAGCTGTGCTTTAGGGAAATTACCTGACTGGATACTTGTTTTGATTAGCCCATCAGTTAGGCCCTCTGAATACTTTAAAAACACCTGAAAAAGGATTAAAGTCTGAATTTCTTATAAAAGACAGCCCTGCAACTGTGTGTAAGTGACAGACTCGCAGACACGTTCTTCATCAGGAATTCCAGAGCTGGATGTAGAAAGAGAACACAAAATGTACACTTGTCATCACATTTTTAAGATACCTCAATAAAAAAGCTCTAAATAAGCTCTGCTATGAAATTAGAAGGAAGTTATTTTCTATTTTCTGATAGGAAATTCTCTGCTTGGGAAGGCATTCTGGAAAATGACTACAACATGACAGCAGAAACCTTCCTGTGTGCTCCTCCCCATGGATGAAAAATCTCTGCTGCTCTTCACACCATTTTACCAGGAAAAAATGCTGTGATCTTTCCATGCAAATGAATATTTGAATTTACTTCACTTAAGCCTTTCCAGAGGTACACACAAGTTGCATTTATCCAATTCTGTACCTAAAACATCAGATGTATTCACTAGTCAAAATTTGTTGGAAACAACTTCAAAACCTAAGAGGTGTTGGCTCATTTTAATTTAGCCTCTAAGCTAAAACTGAAGACAGAAAAAAAATATTTATGAAAAGGTATTAAGCTTCCAAATGCCGGCAATTTGAAATTAATTTATCACATCTTCTCAATTTATAATCTAAAGTAAAATGTTGTACTACTAAATGCTAGTCAAATTTTAAAACAATTCAGTCGGAAGATAAAGTCCCTTTGGTATGGAAAGGGATGTACAGAGATTTGGCTAAGCTGGGCACTTTTGCTACAGAACTCACAGGGTTTTGGGTTCTCCTCCCTCTGTGTGTCTGATGTTCCAGGCCAGGTGGAACTGGAGCCACAGGGCAGGAGAGAGGCTGCACCCACAGCTTCTGCCAGCAGAGCAGCTCCACACCATCCACTCACATCCTGTCACTGATGCCTCAGCATTTTGGCTTTTCTACATTTCATGTATTTGTAATCCTGCAGTTCTTTAGTGTTTAACTCTAAACTCCACACACAGTGTGAGCTGCTGCTTTCCCAGTTTGGGCAGACACAACAATTCCTCTCCAGGCCTGGCAATCAAGGACACCTCACTGCCTCAGGCCTGAGAGATGGAAACAAAAGTGAGTTGGGGGAGCAAACTGGGGGTACATGGCTTCATTACCTGAGGCTGGAATTGGAAGATGAACCCCCAATATGCAAATGGACCAAACTTATAAAAGTGTGAAAACCTGTGAGCCATGGTCCATTTTTGGGTGTAGCCCTGGGGGGCTTTGTCTGCCCAAAATGTACCTGCAGGGCCTTCCATAAATAGAACTGCTTTTTATTGTCTTAATTCTGTCTGGCCTCTGTTTTTAGGTAGCCCAACAAGGCATCACACTGCCATATGGATAACAACTCCTTCCTTTGCCTTTTCGCCCCAAACCCAAATGCCCACCACACACCAGATGTCATCTCCAAGCCCATCCTCCACCTTCCCCTTCTCTCCACCATCCCAGTCCCATTTTTGTTCTGCAGGGATGCTGTGGAGGCCCCAGGGACAGAATCCCACATGGCCAAAGCCCTAACACAAAATGAGTTGTGTCACTAAGGCCTCTCCCTTGGAGGGATTTGCAGCCATGAATTGACATTATTGCAGCTGGTCTAGGCTGAGGGAAGAACGGAGACATGAAAATTATGTGAATACCTACAGGCATCCTTTGGGATTTGGGCATGAATAATGATGGGCTTGGTACAATAAAATATATCCACAAATAAATTCAGAAACACCAATTCAGAACAGCCAGCCTCTGGCTTCACCTACACAGAATATTCCAGTTAATATTTCTGAATTGAGCAGCAAATATTTCAATATAGATAGAAATAAATTTATATTATATATAGTTAAATAATATAGCTAATGAATAAATAATAAATAATATAGTTATATTAATATAACCATAATTAATATTAGTATATATGATATAGTTCTATACTATCATAGTAATATAACTATAATAATGTGCTTATATTATACATAGTTAAATAAATTTAGCTGGCTCACTATGCAGTGGGCTGAAATTTCCAAAACACCCGAAAAATTAAATTGTGCTCCTCATACAGAGGCTGAGAAGTTTTGAGAAAAATCTGCCTCACTTTTAATACCACATTCACAGCAAGCCCCCTGCATTTCAAAAAGAATAATTTCCAAAGCTCCATATTATCTGCAAGGCTTATTATATTAACTGTGAGATCTTGAAATAAAAAAACATGTGAAGCAAGTTTATTGTAAGTGGCCTGTCATGTTTTTGAAGTATATTTAGACCACTGTTGCTTGCACTTGAAAAATGAAATTATTAAAATATATATGTAATTTAATAGTTTTCAATTCACTTACAATATCAAGCACATTTTAAAATCTGTTAATAACTACTTAGTTGGCATGAATCATTTTCATTAAGCACAGAGAATTGAAAAACAAGGATAAATGTTGTTTACAAAGCTGCTTTCCATTACATCATCTGTATTGCTTGGCAGTGAAGAAAAAACATCAATTTATCCCCATGACCAACTCTTTGCCATTCTTAAACAATTGCAGACAACATTTTCCCTTTATCTTTTTGTTCAAGTCAAAGCATTTCACGGTTATTTTGAAGGGCACATGATGACTCACTTGATATTTGAAATAAAATATTATTTCTGAGTATCTTCCATGAATTCCAGCACCACTGAGGGCCAGCAGTGAGGCACAGTAAGGAGGAACATCAGGAAATGCCCAATTCTGGCCTCTCACCATCCCATTCTCAGCCCAAAACTACATTCCCTGCCTGATGTGCTCCAGGCCATGGTGAACCTCTGCATCATGGCACCTAAAAATCCCAAAGAATTGCAATTCATGCAAGGGAGCTGCACTCCAAACCTACAGACAGGGATTTGTTCAAAAGCCTGTCAGCAATGGGCACAACTGAGCTGGAGGCTTTAGTTGTTTTAGCACAAAAATTGCTTTTCCCTGTCACTGGGCTGTCACCATGATATTTTCTGAAAAATCCCTTCACCAGGATTTTTCTCCTGAGAAGCCTCAGAAAAGACATGTAAACAATAATTATGTGATTGCTTGGGATGTGGGCTGGAGGTGCTCACCAACAGGTGCATCTTTGGTTGGTTCCATGTGAATTGTTTTTAATTAATGACCAATCCCAGTCCAGCTGTGTCAGGACTCTGGTCAGTCACAGGTTTTTATTATTCATTCCTGTGAAGCATTCTGATGTCTCCTTTCTCCTTTTTTTTTGTATAGTTTTAGTATAGCATCTTCTTTTAATATAATATAATATCATAAATATGAAATCAGCCTCCTGAGAACTTGGAGTCAATTCCCCTCTCTCACCTCGTCCTGGGGACCCTCACAAACACCACAACCATTGGTGACCACCCTGGGCTGAAGGAAATAAGAGTGAGCACGCACAGGGAAGAGGTCTCTGCCACAGGGAGCTTCTGAAACCTAAATCAAACCCTAAATCATTTCTAAATCAAGTGAGATGGAAGCTGGGATCCATTGCTTAAGTAGTCTACACAGCTTTGCTTTGATTTCTAATCATAACTTTATTATTAGATTAGGTGTGATTTTATTTCTTAAAATAAGGTATTGATTACACAGGTTATTTAAAGTTAAACTAAACTCTTAAAAGAGCTAATAAGTGTGGCCAGTGATTTTAGCAGCCACTGATCCAGATACCCATGACAAAATCATGAAGAACACCTTTGCAGCCATGAGGGGAGGCAGGGCACACAAAACTGATGAAGTTTGTGAAAAATATAAGTTTTCAATAGCTTTTGAGCATGGATCAGAAAGGCAACTTGGCAAAAAGGGCACATACCACGCAGCACAAGCACCTATTTAGGATATTTAAAATACCATCTGCCTTCAAATAAAGCAGATTCAAGTGAAGCTGAGCAGCACAGGGTGTCTGTTCCAGCAAAAACTTAATTTAAAGCAGCAGTTTCCAAATCAGATTAGGTCAAAGCTCAGCTGTGCTTCTTCATGATCTAGAACCATGCACAATTTTAAAGATACCTTAATTAAAAAGCCCTAAATAACTTCTGCTATGAAATTAGAAGGAAGTTTTCTATTTTCTGATGAAAATTCTCTACTTTCAAAATTCTTTACTTTGTAAATGTTGCCCACAATTCCTTACAAGTGAAGAATACACACTTGCATATAATTAAGATCTAATCACTCAAAGACATAAACCAGGGCTTAATTTCACTGGCATGGGCATTTCAACAGCAACAGGCAGCTCCAAGCAACCTTTGGGATCCCCTGCACTGATCTGTATGCAAACATGGTCACCAAGGCTTGGCATCCAGAGCAGCAGAACAGATGGGAAACACACCCAGATTAAGTGATTTCAGGGAATACTGGCACTGAGCTAAGAACTAAGCACAGATCTTGCAAGTCCCAGGTGCACATCTTTTCCACAAGATCATTTGTTCTCCGTCAACAGAAACTTCTGTGTGAACCAAACCCAAAAAAATGGAAGACAGATACCAGCCTGTAACTCAGGTCCTGGACAATAAGTACAAGCTGTGATTTTAGTCCTTAAAATAAGACATTATTTACACAGGTTATTTTAAGATAAACTTAACTCTTAAAAGAGTTAAAAAAGCAATTACTGCATTATAGAAATAGCCCACTAAGTAAGTGCACTGCAAAAACTGTGGTTGAACCACACCCACACAATTTCTCTCTGGAGCATTCTTCTACCCTGAGCTGATGTTTCTCTGAAAATTCCCGAAGTTTTGGAAAGTTGAAATTCAAGCTTCCACCGTATCCTTCTCATAAAATTGACACCTCTGTGTTATAAGTTATGGTGAGGAACCAATCGCCGACAAGTGGGTCCAAATGAAATGCAATTTATTGACTGACAGAGCAAGCGGTAATTACAAATTACAGTGCCAGGTGTGGCCGGGGAGTCCCCGCTCTGCCCACGGCCACACCGCCCGGCAGCTCAGGTCTCCCTTTTATCCATCAACTGTTCCCCCACATCGCCCGGCAGCTCAGGTCTCCCTTTTATTCATCGCTGTTCCCCCACACCGCCCAGCAGCTCAGGTCTCACTTTTATCCATCATTGTTCCCCCACACCGCCCGGCAGCTCAGGTCTCCCTTTTATCCATCGTTGTTCCCCCACACCGCCCGGCAGCTCAGGTCTCCCTTTTATCCATCGTTGTTCCCCCACACCGCCCGG
>WBNP01000805.1:40370-51876 GCA_013401095.1 Passerina amoena
TGGTTCAGGTCCCCCTTTTATCCATCAATTGTTCCCCCACACTGCCCGGTGGTTCAGGTCTCCCTTTTATTCATCAATTGTTCCCCCACACTGCCCGGCAGCTCAGGTCTCCCTTTTATTCATCCTTGTTCCCCCACACCACCCGGTGGCTCAGGTCTCCCTTTTATCCATCGCTGTTTCCCACCCGCGTTTTCCTTCCAGTGTCTTCTGTGTGTGCGCTGGCAGCTGCTGAGTGTCGCTACAGGACACAAAAGAACACAAGTGCACACCGCTGTTCTCAAGGTGAAGAAAAAGGGAAGTTTAATTTCTGACTCCAGTATTTATAGTTGTACAAAGGTGACAATGGATTGGAGGGTGACAGTGACACCTCTCCAATGACACTGGACAAACCAACAGTCCATCAACTCTCTCCTCCTCCATAAAGGAATGCAAAACAATGCAGAAAAGTGTGTGAGAAAGTTCCCTACAAGAATGTCAACATCAGAAGGCTTAGA
The DNA here is from genome assembly GCA_013401095.1 of Passerina amoena. NCBI lineage: Eukaryota > Metazoa > Chordata > Aves > Passeriformes > Cardinalidae > Passerina > Passerina amoena. Next base: position 40,865 of record WBNP01000805.1, read on the forward strand.
AAATCTTAAAAAACCAGGGTGACAGCTAAGGGGTCTTATTCTGCCTTTTGGTGGTCGTTCAGAGGAAGGCTCCCATCTTCTTCCTCAAGACTTTGATGACCCTGCAATAATCTTTTCTGTATATAGGAATGTAGCTGCACATGGTTACATGTTGTATAATCAGTCTTTCAACATATTAGCTTGTAACATATTAGCTTGTAACATATTAGCTTGTTACATTTACCTTGCGGTTTTTCTGTTACTGACTTTACCCCTTCCATAGACTTTAGCGACTTGATGAACAAACTGAGAAATTAACCCATTACATCTGTGTTTGCATCCAGATTACAGGTAGCCTTACTCAGTAAACTCGGGCTACCTAGATCTGCCATCTGATTCTGTGGTAAAAAGCATCAAAGGTGCTACAGGTCAGCCCATTGCTGGTGCTCCCTCCCACTCATCTGCATAAGATGATGAGCAGGTTAACATGTTGATTAAAAGAATTTGATCTTGAGACTGCTTAACAAGTATTTTTCATTTCTAACATCTCATTCATCTGCTGCAGAGCCTGGTTCTGCCACTCTCACTCCTACCGAGTTGTTTTTTCTGTAGAACAATCCCATCTGTTTCAGTGAGATTGTTTGCAGAACAAAAGATTACTTTAGTAAGTGAGAAAAAGCCCAAAACATACCTGAACACATAAAGGTTCTCTTATCTGTCACAACATTTTTCAACAATTCCTTCCTGCAGGTTTGGGAGCAATGTTCACCCAAGGCATGTGAACCACCAGGTAACAAATCATTCCCTGCTGTTCCTGACTAGACACATCCACTCCCAGACACAGAAGCACAGTGCCAGTACAGAATAAGGCCAGCTCTTTAAACATTTTAAATTTGACTAATTCTTCCACTGAGGTCTTTCTTAAAGCCTCCTTTTCCATTAATGCCTTTCAACCATTAAAAAAAAAAAAGAATCTAATACAAGGAAAAATCTGTGGATTAATGTTAAGCCCTTTTTTTCTGCTATTGTGATTAAATCTTCCTTTTCCTCACATATTTTGCAGGCAGTCTTGCAATTTTTTTGCCTGTGCAGTCCTGTTTGAGAGCTTTTTAAATTCTTCTAGTGGCACAGAGCCAGGGCAGTAACAGCACACTGGGGGGAAACAACTGTCTCCTTCATCCACTCCCTGATGTATGTTTGTACACATTTTATTGGTGTCATCAATGTTCTGTGCACTCCATCACTGCCTGTGCAGAGGTGCAATAGGGAGAGCAGCAGGACACGTGCAGTTTAAGAGATAAATTACATATATGCAGTAGTTTAAGTACTCCCCTCTCTTAAGATGCTCACTCTCAGCTTGGAGTGATAAGAATATGTTGAACAATTGGTGCGGTTTCATAGCAGAGCTCAAATGATTTTACACTGTGCATCTACGGCCCCATAAAGTCTTCCTGAAGTTTTTACAATGTTTATATGAATATTTAACATTCAGCAATGGAACACTGTTTTACAACATTCCTATCTGACTTAGTGCTTGCTGTTTTATTTTGGCTACTATATTGCTGGTAGTTCTTATTTGCATAAAGTTGCCTCACTAGAGAAATAAAGCTGTATTTCAACTGAAACAGCATGAAGTAGGAATAATTTTTTTTCTTTCTTCTGCCTTGTTTCCTTAAAAAAATAATCTTGAATAGCTTGAAAACAGAAACAAAGAAAAAGACAAATTCCTGGTAAGAAACAAGCCCTGTAAGAAGCACTTTAGGAAAATATCCTTCAGTGCTACCTTTCATATTGAAAGCTAGAGTAATTATCATGTAATGAATACATGCATATAATGAATTATTACGTATCCAAACTGTTTCTTTAACTTTAGTGACAATTTTCTACAACTAGGTTGCTAATACTGATCTGTGCAACACCATCCTTATCTGCTGCATCCAGACATCTCCTTAGCAAGGAAAAGGCAGCTACCAGACTTTCCTCTTCCTGAAGGGGCAGGATGTGGACACAACTGATTTATTAAGTTCCAATGGCTTGGACTGAAGTAAGACCTCTATTAATGATAGAAATTAAATCCTTCCTAAGTTTAAGACTAATTGTTTGTAGTTTGGGGTTTGGTTTTATTTGAAATTTCTCCACATTTATCTATTAAACTCACAGTGAATGAGTTCAAGCTTCAACTCACAGTGGCATAACCCCAACATACTGCATAAGCCCAACATGGAAGATTTGACATCTCCAGATAAAAAGAAATCCCCAAATCTACAGGCTGTGATCCACAACCAGTCTGGTAACCACCACATGCAATGGCAAACATGCTCTGCCAGGAGGGATCTAAACTATTATCCCTCTAGCATTGTTGCAAGCAGGAATAACATCAAATGATCCTAAGTTGCTGGTTCTTGTGGTTCTTGGCTTCTTTTCTGCCTCTGTCAAGGTCAGGATTGAAGTGCTCAAGGTTGTAGTTTGTGTTCAGACTCAGATGTTTATTATTTCTTATCAATGTTACAGTCTTACATGTCTTGAGTTCTACACCATTCTACCAACAAGCTACAAAATGGCTCACTATCTTTCTCTACAAGGTCTTTTAAGGATAAACTATCCAATTAAGAAATGACACCTAAATTACTTTCACTTTCAACCAAATAACTAATCACTCATGTCCCACAATGTGAACGTTTTTATCCAATTACACAAAACCACCCAAACCCATGGAGAAGAAGGTGAAGAAGGAGCAGCCTCCACCCTACAACCTCCATCTTGCTTTATATGTATTACTGTATTCTAAACACCTAAATTTTAAGTTTTCTACCCTGTGATATCACACACTTCTATTCAAACTCCACACCCACAATCCCAGTTCTGTCATTCAATTTTGGAAGCTTCTCCACAGCCTCGGGTCAAAGGCAGTGTTCTCCTGGGGGTCAGTGCCTGGCAGCACAGGAAGTTTAAAATCCTCAGCATCCAGGGTTCCAACACCAATTCACCTGTACACAGCACCCACGGCTTGGGCACAGCAGCAGGAGCAGGTTAAGGAGGAGGAAGACACCTCCATCTTCCTCTGCTCCTCCCCTGCTTTCAGGACATCTGAGTCTGAGGATGGATGGTTTCTCTGGAGTCAACAACTGACCTAAACATGTCAACAATTTACTTTCATATTCTTCTTGCAGAGGGTTTTCCCAAGGTTAAACATGTTCATTGAAACACAAGCTGGAAAGAGGCCCCCCCCCTTGATTTATTTATGCATTCCATGACAACCTTTGGACCCCAATCCTGTCCCTTTCTCTCAGGTAAATGAGCTTTTTCCTCTTTCACCTGTGTCATGGTGGCCCTTCCAGAAGCTGCTCTCATCTTTGGAGAGCATTTCTGTTCCATGATCAGTGCTGAGTTTTTGGAGGGGCTGGTGGATAATAAATCCCATCCTCTCTTCGTTTACCAATAATTGAAACATCTGATTCTTCCCAACATCAAATATGCACCACAAAAAGAAGCATAAGGCAGAAACATGGGAAATATAAAATTACTATGCAATGATACTATGAGGAATGTATTTAAACCCACACACAGCTGTGTCTTGCTGGTGTAACACAAACTCACTTTTTCTCCTGTAATTTCATCATTTACCTCAGATTAGACAGGACCTTTCTGAGGGCAGCAATGAAGTGTTCCCAGACTGCAGCTCTCCAGTCTCCTTCACCTTGTTCCAATGTCACCAGGTACAAAACCCCTGAGAAAGCTGAATCTGTGCAGAACATGGAAAGGGAGAGCTTAGCTGCATTATTCTTTTGTACTCTGGAAATTATTGCTGGATTTGCTGGAACTCTTTACAGAAATGCTTCACTGCAAGCAAGTATTAAGGTATCTTGAGAAACTTCTAAATTCCAGCTGATCAGAAATCCAAATATTAATCTGCAAGGGCAGAAACAATGCTGTGCAATTCAGTGGGTTTAATTTTAACCCAGTGATTCTGAAAGCATGAAAGACACCGAGGATCTAGCACATCACTGTCCTAAACCAGAGACATTTTTAATTTGGTGTAGCCAGGGATAGGGGAGAGGAAATCAACTTGACCAATGTACCAGGTGATGGAGAACCCACCCTCTAGGAGTGTTCAGAATAACACATGCTGAGCAGTCCCAAATAGCAGCCAAAGACCATCCAGAGCTTTTTGAAGGCAAAGTACAAGCAAAGTACAGGTCATTCTAGTAATTGCTGCATGCAATAGGCCATTGGGTAGATAATACTACTGAGAAACCTTCCTCCTCCTGCTCATAAATGACAAGATAACCTGAAAAAAAGAGGTTTGTCAGTCTTGTAATATCAATTACACATGAAAAATAGACTCTTGCAACTGCTTCTCCTTATGTAATGCATTATTAACACTGCTGGCTTGATCACTAACTCTGTGGAGAAATAATTTAATAAGACTGATTGAGACAAGGAAAAAAAAAAGTCTATGTTACAAGCAGAAGTTAAAGGTTGCCACTCTGGTTTGCTGCTCAAAATGTTTGAGAGGATGTCAAATGAGTTCCAGTTTTGGCACATGAGTGCTCTTGCTCTGCAGAACCCAGATACTGATATAAATTACCTCCAGGCACAGGTACTTAAAGATACAGTAGGAGATTGTGATCATCATATAATACAAAATAAAGCTAAATTAAAAGCTGGCCCAATGCATTTTAATGTTGATATGTAATGATAAAGCACCCATGGGATTTACCAAAGAGCTCCATAGGGAAAGTCCTGGAAGCAATCTGTGCAGTATTTGAGAATTAGGACACTCAGCAGCTGATCACAAATGATCACTAAAGGTGTCCTAAAGCCAACACGAACCTCTTGTCCTCCTGCACCACAGGAACTCATTCATGCACTAGAGCTCACACTGACAGTGACAAAATGCAGTGACTTCTACAGCTGCCAAAAAAAATAGAGGTGGCAGAGCCAAGTCAGAAAGGTTTCCAGCAGTGAAGCACAGCCCACTGCACCAGCCTGCTGTGGGCACTCCCAGCTGCTGGGAAATACCCACAGACCTCCAGTGTGAGTGCTGGGGGCAGGAGGAGGAGGCTGTGCACAAGGTCAGCAGGAGGCACTGATGCCTCAGATTTTGGCTTTTATATTTTTCAGGTTCTGTGCTGCTTTAGTGTGTGGGTCTGGGTTCATATCAGGGCATGGTGAGCTCTGTGCACAGAGCAGGGAGACAAAACAATTCCTGCTCCAGCTGGGCACCAAGGACAAATGATCCAAATCTCAGCCCCAGAGCACAAACCCCGTGGGCTGGAGAGAGAAAAACAAGCAGGGTGGGACTGCAGGGGCTAAAGCTGGGATGGGACAATGAACTGCAAGGTGCAAATGGAGCAGAACTGATCCCAGGGACAGAGCCCGTGCCCGGCCGTGCATTTTGGGGCCATTTTGGTTCATCTTGGGTGCAGCCCTGGCTGGGTTCTTGTGCTGCCCAGGGTGGATCCATGGAGGCCTTTTAATAAATCCCTGCTTTATTCTTTAGCTCTGCCTGGTCTCTGTTCTTGGTCAGCCTTCACAGGCACCAGCACCAAGCCAGCCCTGCCTGCTCTGGGATGGTTCAGCACTCCCACACAGGAGCACCACTCTGCCATTCCCCACCTTTCAGCCTCTGGAGGACTGAAACATCAATGGACACTCTTTGTTCTCCTACAGCACTCCCTGTCCTCATCCCCCTCCTCTCAAGAGCCCAGCATTTCACAGGTGTCTGCCCTGCTCTCCTCTCTCAGCCTGTCCATGAAGCAGAGGCACCTTGGCACTCCCCTCTCCCCCAGCCAGGCTGGGGAACAGTGCTGAGCTCCCCTGCCTGCACTGCCCTGCTCCAGCTCACCATGGCAGCAGTTCTGGGCCCTCTCCTGTCCAAGCTGTGCATCCCAGGAACGGCATGTTGCTTTCTCTAGTCCTCTCACAAGTAACTCTTAACCTTCTATATTCCATTGCATGCTACCCAACCACTGAGCTGTTTAGGAATTACCCCAGATTATTCAAAAATCTCTCTCACAAGTAGCAATGGCTGATTCAAAACTCATCAACACAAGCAGCTAGCCAGGACATAAGATGAAAAGATGAAACTCCAGTTTTGAGTTTCATCTGGCATTGTATTGTTCCTTCATGGTGTTTTCTACAACTCTTGACACTCACAGCATCAGTCTCATTTCAACACTGGAATAACTCAGGCTGTTTCTTCCCTACTTCAGTAAATTTTCCAGGTCAGTTATGAGCATGGTGAATGCTGTAACTCTTATTTCCACTAGTAATGAATTCTGGTCAGTAATAACTGTAACTCTCTGGAGGAGTTAACCTGTTTATAGAATAATGGATATCTAGATGACATTATTCTATAAATTCTTATTTTGTAACAGCCTGGATGCTTTAGAAGCCTTCAGTGAAAAGACTTTTTTCAAGCTTTTGGAAATACAAACACAACATCAAGCAGATCTTTTTTCTCAATGTGCTCTTTCAAAGAGCTCTAACAGAACAACAATACTTCATCTTCTTTTGCAAAGAGGTCATGGGTTTTTTTCTACTGATATTATATTCATTCATAACCAGGATATGTTATCATTTTCACTATTCATAAAAATATCTATTGGCTTAATAGAAATTGCCAAAGGTGCACCTCTGAGAAAGGAAACAATCTCTTCTATCACTGGAATATTGTGATGAAAGCTCTATGGGAAGCACAGAATGACTCTCCTATTTGCATAATCTAATAAACAGAGATTGTTCCTTGAAATAAAGTGAAATTTCTTAGAAAAGAGAAAGTGTAATGAAGCAGGCTCTCGATAGAGCACAGGCAGATTTTGCAGTGCAGTGAATGAAGGGCTCAGCTCTGCAGTGCAGCCCATGCCTTGCTGAAGGGATGGAGCCCTGCCCAAGGTGCAGGTCACAGTCCCAGCTTTCACAATGTCCTGTTGAGTCTGCTTTGGGCTGGTCAGCAATATTCCCTCTCCAAGCCTTCCTCTGCTGGATTTACACAGCTCCTGCTCTGTCAGATCAAAAATACACCTAATCACAGTCTCAAAATAAAATGCACCTAATCACAGTCTCATTATTCAGGAAAATTGCACTCAACTCCCAGTCACTGATCACACAACATGTCACACTCCAGACCCAGTATTTTATCAGATAAACCTGGGCAACAAGTGCCCCATGAGCACCTCCCAGGTACCCATCAGCATTCCCAGCACTTTGCCACAGGTGAGATACAGCACTGTTGGTGTTGCCATTTATCACAGAAACATTGTGATTTGCCCTCCTACACAGAGCTACTGCATGGCTCCTCTGGTTGCCATTTGTGCAGGAAATTCACAATTTAGTGCCTGCACTAGTGTTTCAGCCTAGCCCCCTTTAATCAATGGCTAAAGGAACAGAAGTGTTCCTACTGATTATTACAGACATGCTTTTAAAGATCTCACAGTACTTCTCTTAAAAAAAAAAAAATGTTCCAGCCATTTGTTCTGACTCATTTCCAAGAGCAGTCCTAAAATAGGATCTGAGTACACTTAATTGTGTTCAGGACACTGGCAGCAGGAATGACAATAGCATGGTAAAATTAACACACAGCTTAGATCAATCATTACTCAATTTTCTGAGCTGGTGTTCTCCATGTGCTGAGTAAAAACTGACTTCATTAACCTAAAATGGACCTTTAGTAAAGCAACTATTTTACAGAGCTATTTTTTCAATTGGTGTTCCTGACACAGGCAGAGGGGGTGATTTTCAGATAACCCTTCCATTCTTCAGCTTCTGTTCCCTTCCAGTATTACCATATCCAAAAAGGACAAAGTGCTACAGAGGATTCTCCAGGGTGTCCCTATTTCTACCTTTTTCTATGAAAAATACACCTAAATCCTTTTTCATCAACTCTTGATGATAGTTAGCTCCCACCCCAGAGAAAGGATATGCAATACCCTCACTCCTCCAGTAATTACAGTCTCTATTTCTAGTACTACTATTTCTTACCCTGTTTGTAGCTGGTATTTTGGGGTTTTTTTAACCAGGGGCTGAAATACATAACATCAGCACAAAGGTGATGTAATTAATGTTTTTATTTCTGCTAAATCAAAGTTCAATCCAATGCTCCTTGAAAAGCAGCAGCTTTTTCTTCTGTTTTTGATCTCCCTGCAAGAGAGTGACCACCACCAGATTCATTAAACACAGCTTGATGATTGCCCCCTGCTCAGGCTTTTTCAGCACTCTGCATCCACAGTGAGCTCAGGTTAATCCTGCCATTGCTCCCACTGTGCAAACAGCCCTGTCTGCTGGGAATGTGCTAATCAGGCTCCTGAGGGCCCATCACACACCATAAACACAACAGCAGGCTGAATTTACCAATTTGCTTTCCATTCCTGCTGTTCTCTTCCTCTTCTGACTTCCAGCTCCTGTTCCAATTTGAAACAAAACAGCTTTTCTGGCAAGAATGGGTATATCTTAGGGGAAAAAAAAACCCAAATACTCAAAACCAATTCATTGCTAAGCACTCCCACATTTTAGAAACACCTGATTTTGAAACTAATCCCAGACCAAAAGCACCAGTATCATGTTCCTCCTGTCTATTGAAACACCAATATTTACAGGACTTCCCAAACCTTAGTGGCAGTGCCTGGCCTCCAGGCCTGTCATTTCCTAGCTCTGGTGATTTTTAGTTAGCACTGGCACACTCAGCTCCTTCACACCCTCCAGCCATGCCTGTGCTGAGCACAGACTCAGCCTCTGAAGTTACCACAAAACCCTCAGTCAACCCCAGTCACTCAAGTTTCTGTCAATATTCACACAGCACGTTCTCTTGTGGCATTCACATTCTCTGAAAAATCCCTTCTCCCAGGGTTTTTCTCCTGGGAAGCTGAGAAGCCTCAGGGAAAAGGAAAACAATTCTTCTCTCATTTGCTTCTCCTGTGTTGTGCTCATGTGGAATGTGTTTGGAGATTGTTTCCCCACAGGTGATTGTTCCATTGGATTCTGCTGGGAGTTGTTTTCACTCTTTGGCCAATCAGGGCCAAGCTGTGTCAGGGCTCTGGAGAGAGTCAGGAGTTTTCATTATTATCTTTTTAGCATTCAGTAAGTATCCTTGCTGTATTCTTTAGTATAGTATAGCATTTTTTAATATAGTATAGTATTATAAAGTAATAAATTAGCCTTCTGAGAACATAGAGTCAGATGCATCATTTCTGCCTTTGTTGGGACACTCCCAGCAAACACAATATTCTCTCTCTTTCATAATCATTGGAGAAAAAGAAAGTTAAAGGTTTACCTCGAAGCCAAACAAAATCTTTAAAGAACAGGATCCTATTCTCTCATAAGAGATGAAAAAAGGCTCCAAGTTATGCTTCCCCAAGCCCAGGAGACCCTGGTCCTGCAAGCTCATTGTAGCCTACAGGTTGAGGAGGACAGGAAAGCATACCTGTGTGGAATGGCACTCAGCCAGGCATGCCCAAGGTTCACCACCACAAGGAATTCTCTTTTCAAGCTGAAATGCATTAATGGACACGGGGCACTTGGGTTTAATTTGAATAATTACCACACATGACTCCCCTGGTGATCCACAGAGCAACACTTGCTTATTGTCAACAAGCATGTGGCATGGCTTACTGAGAATTCCTCTACCCCAGCTCACAGATCACAATTTTCCCTCCCAAAACAGGAGCTGTTAATGCAAAAAAGAACACTTTGTATTTCCCATCCTTTTTATGACATCAACAACCATTTGGGCATCTTCTGCTTTCGGTATTGCACTTACCTGAATGCCTTCCTCAGATACACAAGTGGAAAACTGTGAGTTTATTTATTTTTTCTCCTCACTAAATGTTGAGGTTTTATTTCTTTCAGTAGGGATGTGAATTAAATGTGCAAGATTGTATTTCTTGTTTGGATTTAGATGTTTATTAATTTTTATTCATGTTATAGTCCCATAAACTGTGAGTTCTACAGCACTTTACTAACAAACCACAGAATGGAGACATATTTCTCTTTCTATAAGGCTTTTAAAGGATAAGCTGTCTAATTAAGAAATTACACTTAAATTATTTTTATTTTTAACTTAATAACCAACTACTTGTGGCTTATAATGTGGACTTTTTATCTAATTATACAATACTACTTAAACTTATGAAGCAGGTGAAGAAGCTTCTGCCTTAAAACTTCTTTTGGTACTATATTTTATATATTACTATGTTCTAATATTCTATTTATTACTATATTCTAAAGCTTTAAACTCTAAGTTTTCCACCCTGTGATATTACACACTTCTGTTCAAACTACACACCTATAATCTTAGTTCTATCATTTAATTTTGGAAGCTTTCTTTACAGTTTCAGGTCAAATGCAGTGTTCTCTTGGGGGTCAGTGTTTGTCAGCACAGAAAGTCTAAAACTCTCAGTAACCAGGCTTCCACCGCAAACCAGCCCCAACAAGGTAGTTCCTCAAAATCCACAAGTGGATTTGCACAGCTTTAAATATTCCATACTCCCACCAAAGAACACAGGCCATCCATGCTTAAAGAAACTCACTAAGCACAGAGCATGATCAAATTTCCACAGTTTACAAGCATATGCTGATAGTTCTCCTACAGTTTGCCAAAAAAAAGTGTTGAGACTGGTAGGGGAGGATTGACAGCAACATCTACAACAGCTACATCCACTGCCAGCATTTCAGTCGGTTTGGTAAGCACTTCAAAAGATACAACTCTGTTGCACAAATAAATGAGTGACACATTTTCCCTGTAAAAACTGAGGAGAGAAATGTCGAGACAGAAACACAAATATCTGACTTTTCAAAGGCTGTATGTTTTTTAGCAAACTAAACCAAGGATGGATTACCCATTCTGCAGAGAAATATGATGACAGAGATGTTAGCAAGACATTTCAATTATTACAAAGAAGTGAAAGGGTGTTTAAGTTTCTTCCAGCCAGAAATCTGAAACCCCAATGAGCATTTTGTTAAGAACTCTGTTGATTTTCACTGCCAAAGTGAAAAAGGAGATAAAGACAGAGTTTTCTAGCAACCATGCTCATAAA
>WBNP01000807.1:0-40537 GCA_013401095.1 Passerina amoena
TTGGTGAGATTTTGCAAGATGGAAAATGAACATTTGAAAGGAAGTGTTTGTTCACTGAGCAGTAAGCAGTTACATCTGGAACTGACGCAGTGTAGCTTCAGTTTCCCAACAGTAAACTCTAAGTAGCCTTATATAATTTGGGAGGGAAAATAATTTCTCTGCTTTTCTTATATTTCAGTAAACCATGCATCTGTGGCCAAGAACTTTTCAGCTCATTAATTCAGGGGCAATATAAAATACATACAAAATTAGGGTATCATTTTCAAAACAAGCTCCTAAAATGAAGTTTCTAGATCCACATTTAGGCTCATGAATCTGATTTTCTGAGCTGGCAACCACCCACCAGACTGTGCAGAACGCTGAGGGGAGCTCAGCACCTTTGAAGATGGCACCACTCAATGACAGCATCCAACATCCTGACAGCCTTCTGGCAGAGACAGCTTTCAAAGCTTCAGAAAACATGAGAGGCCAAAACAACATGTCCTGCAATTATCCACACTGAAAAACAACCTTAATTAATAATTATATCATCACTACACCCTCTATCCTTTAAAGTGCTGCTGAAAAGTTTTACCTTTCCTTCATGTCTCTCCCTTTTAATGCTTAGTACTGTACTCTAAGTTTTTATTACACCACCAACCTGATTTCAGTGATGTCTGTTGTGTGGTGTGTCAGATTTTACTCTTTCTTATCATTAGGATTACTCACCTTTCTGTATGCTCAAATATCAAAGAGGACACAGATTGTTCCACAAAATACTCAGGTTCAGTTTTGTGTATGTACAAGGCTGATCTCAGTGACATTGCAAAGATTTAAATAAAGTTTAAAAAAAACCTAACAAAATTGAGATTTCTGCCTTTATCCAAATTAAGCACATTAAGGAACAACATGCTTTTAAAAAATCATTAGAAGTATTAAAAAATCATTAAAAGTAAATCATTAAAAGTATTAAATGCTAAACCCACATAAGTGTATGACATTATTTGATGAAGTCTGACAGTTATTTGTTTTCCTTGCTGTCAAAATGCCACCTCTGTGTAAGCCTGATCCTGTCTGTATTCAAGATTTATACTTTGACCAAAATCACTGCGGCCAACTGGAGACAGATTTTTGATCACTGAAGTCAAAATCTATACATATTTTCACTTGGATTTGTGAATGAGACTGTCAAATTTTGACAGATCAACAAGGTGAAAATTTGAAGGAAAGGCCAGTTCTGCCTTTCCCAGAACTAAGGCACCACTGAAACACAGCAGTATCTTCCTGATGCAATCTGTATGTTTGGATGGTTTACTTAGAGAGATTCCCCAGTCAATTCAGGCCGTTCAGGCCTAAAATACTGAACCTTCCAGTGCTTCAATGGGGCCTGTAAGAAAGTTGGAAACAAAATTTTTAGAAGAGACTGTTGTGATAGGGCAAGGGGTCAACTTAATTCAAAGAGGGTCAACTTAGAGTAGATATAAGGAAGAAGCTTTTTATAAAACTTCACTTGTGCCAGTGTTTCACAGGATGCCCAGGGAGGTGTTGGATGCTCCATTTCTGGAAACATTCAAGGTCAGGTTGGACAGGGCTCTGAGCAACCTGGTCTAGTTGGAGATGTCCCTGCTCATTGCAGGGCGGTTGGACTAGGTGGTCTTTAAATGTCCCTTCCAACCAAAACCACTCTGATTCTTTCAGGACTGGCATAATATTCTCAAAGGGATTGTGCAAAATATCTTCTCCTTCTTTCAAATCAACTATTCACTCAAGAAATTTCCAGTCTGGGAGTGACTCCTGAATAACCACATGCCCTGCTGCCATACCTGGAGTTTGTAGGTAACATCTGCACTTCTCTGCTAAGATTACAAATCCTTGTAATTTGTAATCCTAGCACTGCATCAGCTGTTGAGGGATCTCTGCACCATTGCAACACTTAAAATGGAAAATTCAATGTATGCAAATAAATTTGTCTCTATACATGCAATAAGCTTTCCCCCCAAAATCGAGGATGTAGAAACCAAGACTGATTTAAGAAATGCAAAGGAATCTTAACTTCCAGTTGTTTCCATTCTAGGCTCTCGCCATAAGCACATCCCAATATCCATGCTTCCCCTGAGCTCAGCCCTGCTGTTTTCCCCTTTGCAGGCTGGCCCTGCCCTGTTCCCATCTCTGCTTTCCCTTCTCCTCACTAAGGCAGGGGCATTCACTGCACACTGACTTCACAGCAGCTTATCCCCAGCTGACCAATAAATTCCACCTTTTAGACATGCACTCCTATGAACCACTTTGCATTTTCTCTGCCTACCTCCCACAGCTGTCCCAATTTTATTCCAGTTTCTCATTCCCCTTCATTATTCTTCCTCTGTGTTCCTCATCTGCAGTCTAAACACTTTCACCACAGATGTGCCTCTGTGTTTCTCAAATGATCTTAATTCCTTCTCAAATGCTGGGTCACCACTCTTGCATACAGCACAGAAGCTCCAAATTAAGGGAAAGTCTTTCTCCATAACTCTTCTGCAGCACTTGAAATCACTGTATGCTCCTTTCCAGACCCTTAAGTCACCTACAACATCACTACAAATCTATTTTCTCTTGGCAGTTAAGGTGCACAGACTTGATTCAGCCTTTGCTAACCCCAGACCATTTAATGCATACAGCCTTCAGGCAACTTCCATTACTAAAAATTTTCACCTGAACAATTAAAAAAAATCATGAAGATGAAAAAGTGCTCATTGAGATCAGTCAGTTCTCTCCTCCCAGCACAGGACAGCTGGATGGTCTTGTTTCATTGGTATGGGGCTTTGAAATAAAGATGCAACTAAATTTGTTCTGCCCTAGGGAGAAGAGAAATACCACAAATACAAGTGGGAGAGGAACTACACAAAATTAATGTCAAACTTAAACAAATGCCAAGTATGACAAGTTTCAGAGGAAGGAGGCAGAACTGTAACAGTTTCCAGCAAATGGAAATGAAGCTTCAAGCAGAGTCAAGCAATACAATTAACATGCAATGGTGTCATTCCACTGCAGAGCAGACACCAGCCAGGCTGAAGCTTCCATTTTCAAAACAATTCAAGGCAGAGACAGAACTCTGGGGTTTTTTCTACATTAACTCTCTTCTATTGTACATGCCACCACTGACACTTTGCACCATTTCCATTTTCCTAGAGTAAGTCTGAATGCTTGAATTCCAACTTCTACATGGCATGCTGAACCATGCCAGAAACTCCCCAAACCTGTACAAGACATCCAAGCTGCTAATTCAGGAACTTGGGTTCAACACTGCAAACACTCACCAGCCTCAACCCTAAACCTCTGAGAAACAGCCCCTTGTGGTAGTACTAATATTCTCACTTGGAGGACATTGACAAGCAGCACATCTACAAAATCCCACACTGCTCCAGTAGAACACCTCTCCCAGTTAATGGTAAGTTTTGACCAGGATTTACTGTTTGAATTAAACAGGATTTCCTCAGTAAGCTCCTGCAAATTACTTATGTTCAGAAACCTGTGGGAATTAGAAAAGGTAACAACACTCCTTAAAAATAAAATATCACAAGGCTGAGTAATTTTTCAGTGACATACTCAGGTCTCAACAGAGCATTAAATAAAATTTCTATGCCGGTCTAAAGAGCAAACTATGGTGCATGACAGAGTGGTTCTCCTGCAGCTCATCTCCAGGTTTGAACACAGACAGACTCCTGAAACCGCTAGTTGTACATGATATTTACTCAGCAGTTTAAAATGATACTAGAAATACTAAGTTTAAGTCAGATTTGGAAGCCCTCAGCTAAAATCAACTAAAGCCCAGGGTTTGGCAGTCTCAACCCAGCCCTTACGTCAGTTGTGCTGCCTTGGAACTCTGGTCTCTTATTTTTGGTTCATATCACCAGCAACTCTCATTAATCCCAAACGTGGCAATGAGGGATCCTAAAGCACATTGAAGGAGAATAAGGTGCACTCAGTCAAGACTCTGCCTTGGCTTCTGAAACCCAAGGCTTTCTACAACACCAAGTGCTTTGGGTTTTACTCCAACGCTACACAGCTTTGGTTTGAACATGGGTGCAGCAAGCAACCAACCTTTAACCTACAGTAAAACTGAGAGTGGGTTCTCCTCATCAGAGTAGTTTTGCAATATTTTCACTGTGTTCTAAACATTAAAAAATTAGTTTAGATTTCATTTCAAAATATCTGTTTGTAAAGTGAGGTGAAAAGTCATGGAAATTTCTGCATAATCTGCATAACAATATGGAATTACAATTTTTTTTTCCCATACAGAATGGGAAAAGACAGTACAAATGCAGTCCTGAACACCCATTCAGTCTAGATACTTTACTGGCAGTGTGACCATTAGTGCTACAGAAGACTTACTGTAAAAAACAGACTTGGCCTTCTCTTCCAAACTGTGCTCATCAATGCCTCAGAAGCAAACTTTTTTAGTAGAAAAGAGTGGAAAGTGAATAGGGAAATCCTTTGACTACAAAAAAATTGAAATATTGACATCAACAGTAACCTTAATGCAACACAGAAAAACAGCAAATTTCAAAAAAAAATTGTTGAATGTTTTAATGCATTTTGAATTGTAATGAAGAAAAACATTTTACATCTAAAAACAAATTAGCAGAATAATAAAAAGTGGTTCCACATAACTTATAAATTCTTTTTCCCAAAAGGTAGTTTTCACAGATTTAGGCAACAAATAAGATGTTTCATTCCAGATCTTTCTGATTGTAAAGTATACACAAACTTTTTGAAAATTGATGTGCATTGCTTGAGAGAAAGACACAGAAGCTTGGTTTTGCCTGGTGATGAGTTTTCTGTGAAATTCTGCACAATACTGAAACTGTAACTGCAACTCTGCTCCATTTAATGAAATGCTGGACATTGTTAGTGCTGAAAAAACACTCTTTAGAACATTTAGAGCCATGAAATGCTTTCCACATATTTAGTCAATGTAGTATATTCACTACCCCTGCTCATATGTTTAGCTTCAAGAGGAATGGCAGTTTGGCTTACCCTTCACTACAGTATAGAAAACTAAACTAAGTGATAGTTCAGTGTTCAGCTGATTTAAGTATTAGCCTGCTCATAAGAACGTGGCTCTAGCACCTTGTTTGGTTGATTCTTTTCAAAATGAAACCATGTAATGCTTCACCCATTCTGGTGCCAGAGGATGGCCCCTCTGGTGATATAAAAAGTTTGCAGCAATGATGATTAAACTGCATAGAGTCCAGTGGTTCTGTACTACATATGTATGAGAGAAGCTTAGACACTTTAGTTTAGCAGGACCAAAACCAGTGACCCTCTGCTCTGCCTCAGGTAACAAAGGAGAGCCATTGTCCAGATCCTACATGCAGGCCATGCTGGAGAAACTTTGTACTGGCCAGACACTTTTCTCTTTTTTTAAAAAACAGCATAAACCTTTGTAAAGTTCTCTCTGTTACCAACTAAAATAAAGTGAGTCTTGTTTTCCTAAGGAATAAAACCTGTAACCCAACATCAAATGGCTTTAACCCAGAGCAAAAAACCCAGGAGAAAAAACAAAGCGAAAATAAACATTGTCACCATCACTTAACTCTTACCACCAGAAGATTTAAAACTCTGCAGCTGCTTTCTGCAACCTCACTAGTTTTAGTACTTAAGATTACTCCAGCGCAATTGTCCAACTTGCATCTCAAGAAAAAATCCCAAACCCCACAACAGAAAAAAAACAAGGGATCAAACCACTCTTATGATGTGTACTACAAAGACACTACATATATTCTCCATTAAATATTTTGTGTTTCCTTAATGTTACAGTCCAAAACCATGTTTAGGACTCCCATTTTCCTTCCATTCCTCACTGATGCATTCATTATCCCATCCCATCCCACTGTACTCCCATGCCACACAAATGTTAGTTAACAGGAGAACCAGCTAACACATGTCTTAATGTCATTATAAACAGTGATGCAGAGGACATGAGCACAGCTGTAGTTGCACAGAATCATGATGATGAGATAAAGAGCTCCTAATCCATCTGCCAAGCCATCATGAACCCCAAGATTCCCACTGTCAGAGTGCACCCTTCCTTACCCTCACCCTTCATCTTACACTGTGATATGTCACACAGCTGGGGCAGCATCTCCCTTCAGCCAAAAAACCAAGTGTCTGCCTGAAGCAGCCCTTCCACTCCTTCCAAGCCAACAGCTGCCACCTGCATTTACTGATAGCAGCAGCTGCAGAGTAACACTGCCAGTGCAAAACCAGCTAAACACAGTGAGGAGCAAAACCAAAGATCATTTGGGAGAAAGAAGGGAGAGCTATGCTAATTACCCCCTTTTGGAACAGGACAGAGACTGCAGTGCCCCTGTCATGGCTGGGTGGCACATGATGCTGACAGTGTATTGCTCCACTAGCTTTATGTGTTAACTACCTTAAGGATCACATGTAGTATGATTGTCTTTCCTCTCCTGTCAGAGATAGTACTTCAGCCACAGACCAAAGGTGCTTTTTTCTAGGCTACAGAGAGATTTGATGCATCTTGACCAACATTCATTTTTGAGGTAGTACTCATTTACTTTGTATTGCTGGCTCAAAATAAAAATATGGGAAGTGAACACAATTGAAAGTATGCTCACCGTAGGTACATAAACAAAATCATCAACCCCCAAATAAACTATTTCCTTTCTGGGCAGATCACCAAAAGGAATTAATCCTTCTTACAAAGGTTAGCTCACATTCACTGGTAAAGTCAAACTTTCATAAATGGTTTATAACAATAGCTATAAACTAAAGTGCTTCAGAATTTGCTTGACTAGATTTCAGTGATTAGAATCGTAATATTCTGGATTTTTGCTAATATGAAATGTGATGAGGTTTCAGAATCACTTTATATAAGAAGGGCAGAATGAATAGTTTTCTTTTTTTTTAAATAAAAAGTACAAAAAAGATACAAATAAACCTGGCAGTCTATACTCACTACAAGTTTCTTGCATTTTCCTTCTCAAATCTACTATTTCTCTAGTAACCGGAGTAAAAATGGAGTTGAAGTTGCACTATATGGCAGCACTAAAAAAAGTATTTAAATCAGATGCAAACAGGAAAATGTTTACAATCATACAACTAGCGAAATTCACACTTCATTTCAAAGTTTTAGCCCTGCAGATTCCTTTTAACACAAGGCAGATATGTAGAGTCATGGAAAAACGTAACAGACTGTATACACTCTCTACAGTAATTACATAAGTTTCACATTTATGTCACAAATGTAATGCCCTACTGTGTAACTATTAAATGCTAAATAACTTATGAACATTTATGTGCTCTACGCAACAGTGAACATATTGACCAGTGGATGCCAAAATATAAAATTTCATACACAAGACAAACTAATTCTTAAAAAATCACATTTTTCTGTACAACCCATGCAAACTGTGCACAATGTGGTAACAAGAATAACACTTGCTCAAGTCTCCCCTCACGGAAGAGCTGTTACAGCGACAGCAGACCAGTGTTCAGAAAAGTCTGCCCAGGTGTAGAAGTCCACGGCGACACAAACGCAGAAACTCTCAGCACTTCACTTCTCCTGTAGCAAAGCAGGGATGTTGATGTTCCAGCCGATAGCCTGGCGGTCAAACCCACACGTGAAGAGGTTGCAGATGGGATGGTCCTCACACCAGGCACAGCAGCAAACCATCCTCCTGTGCCCCTGCCACCGCGCGGGAGGGAGACAGCGCTGTTACTGACACGGACTGGGACTGCTGGGCAACAGCTCACCGCAACTCAACCCTGCCAATCCTCAGCCTACTCTCTGCAAACAGCCCTTGAGAATCCTAAAGGTCACTGCTACCTGCATCTGTAAGCTAAAAGTCTTCATAATGACGTGACTCCTCAGCACCAGCACTGCATCCGTAAGGACAGATGCATACAAAAAGGTGCATCAAAATTTTTTGAGTTTTCCAAGGTCTGTTTGCTCTCTAGTTGCATTTTCTTTACAAAAGCAAATCAAATTTTGATTTTAAAATTTTTACTTATAAAAGCATTCTTAAAATAAGGAACTACTTGCTGGCAACTACTTTGTAACAAGCCTGCAAGACTAAGTGTCCGTATCATCCATAATTCAGGAGGGATAATACTGCAGCAGGAAGAATGTCATACTGATGCAAATAGTTCAATAGCAATAAAAATGTCCAAAATAGGGTTCTGACCAACATTCAGATTAAAAAATAAATAAATAAAGTCATTATTTCAGTAGTGTCAGCTTTAATGAAACTACTAAGGAAAAAAGGAAGTCATGCACACATACACAAAAAATCCCCTCAAGACCATAATTAATAAATTTAAAAACCTACCTAAATTAGAAAAAAAATCTAAAAGAGATTAAGTAAGTCTTAGAAGTCCTAAGTAAGTCTTAGAAGTCCTTCCTAAATTCTGTCAAGAACTGCTGAATCAACCCCCAAAAAGGCCTATTTATGTGACATAATCCAATTAATTTCACTTAGTCTGATTTGCTCCATTAGTGATGCTTGCCATGCCAAATAGTGCCATAAATGCACAAAACCTGATGGCTGCAGCAAGGATGGTTTATTACATGGTAGGATGTATCTAGAAAGTATGTGAATAAGCATAGAAGAAAAAAATTAAAATTTATCACCAAGTCATACAAGGTGAGCTCACAAAACTGACCCTCTCAATTTTTCCCTCTATGTTTCTATGCCATAGAATCACAGAATGGTTTGGGTTGGAAGGGACCTTAAAGATCATCTGGTTCCAACCTTCCTGCCATGGGCAGGGACACTTTCCAGTACACCTGGTCACTCAGAGCCCCTCCAGCTTGGAATATATAAACCAGGCAGATACTGTGTAATTTAAAAAAAAAATCACTATGAGAAAATCACCATTAAACCTCATAGTGAGCCATTTTTCTGACATTATTCACATCAAGACATTAAAGCACAGCAGAAATGCTCTTACACACCTTTTCCATTTCAAAGAGAAAGCAGGTATGTGTTTCACTTTAGTAAGGGGAAACATCATGATGAAATTCACTTGAAACACCATCTCCAACTCCAATAAAAACATTCAAAACATTTCACATCGGCACGTTGGTTATTTTGAATAACTAACAGCACATTTAATCAGACCAGTGCCGCTCAGCATTTGCTCAGCTCTAAGGCAGACAGACCAAATGCCATTTGTCCCTGCCTGAGGAAGGACAGCCCCAGGGAGGTGCAGCCCTGCAGGTACCTGTCTGTTGCTGCGGGGCAGCCGCGCCAGCCGCACCCCGGACATGTCGAACAGCCGCACCTGCCGGTTGTCGTGGGGAAGGGCGATGATCCTCTGGCCAACACACACGTTAATCCTGCAGAGAAGGGACAAAAGGAGGCTGGGGAGCAAACAACAGGCCTGGCAAATAGAAACTGACAGCACAAATTTAAGCTCACGGGAAGGGATGCAGCTGAATTTTTCCTGGCTAGAAGTCGCAAATGGAAAGAGAAAAAAAATATTGAACCACTGAGGTGTTTTCTGTAAGAGCTGAAATGAGGGATGCAGGACTCCAGGGGCTCTCCAAAATGCAGTTTATTCCATCCAAGAGGTTACAGGAGTCCAGGGTGGTGAGTGACAGAGCCTGTGTCTACAGCTGTCAGCTCCAGCTGCAGGCAGGCCTGGAGACTCTTTGGTTTTGGTTACAATGCATTATTTACTTTTCTTTGCTGAGCATCTAAATACAGTAGAACCAATCTATACCTTAACTATTATCTATAACCTATTATCACTACTATAATGACTATATTCATGTTATTATTCTCCAATCACTAAAAGTTAGTACAATACAGTTTAAGATAAAGTTGTTTTTCAGTTTTCTTGCAGTGGAAAATTCTGAGACTTTTTCTCCTTGCAACTTTGCTGACTTGTTTGCCTGTGCTATCTTTCTGCTTCGTAAAAACATCTTCTTGTTTGAGGTGGGTTTATCCTTTGTTCTAAGTCATAAAAACCCCTTCTAACTAACATACCCTTTCCCTTCTTGGTTATCCAGTAAGACTGGCTCAGCAATTCTTTTCTTCTATAACAAAACTTGCTTCCATCTCTATACCTTCATCAGACTCTACATTTAAAAATCTTTCTGCCAAGCATACATATGTGTGAGACTTTCTTGTCAAACTTTTATCCTTCCCAACAATTTTCTATTATACTAAATCCTCAAATAGTCTTAACATCTGCATTTTCTTATAGAAAATTCCTTCAAAGCAATGTACTTACTAAAAATTAATGTTGATCACACCTGCACTTTATAGAACCATTTCAGACCTTTTTCAAATCCTTATAAATCTCAAGTTTAATTTCAGGGACAAAAAATAAATGTATATTCAGTGAATTAACAGAATAGACTATTTCAGTTGAAAGGTACCTGCAACAATCATCTAGTCCAACTACCTGACCAATTCAGGCGGGACCAAAGCTTAAAGCAGGTTATTAAGGGTATTGTCCAAATTCTTCTTAAATACTGGAAGGCTTGGTGTATCAACCACCTCTCCAGGAAACCTGTTCCAGGATTTGACCACCCTCTCAGGAAAGAAATGTCCATCTAAACCTCTGTGGCACAGCTTTAAACCATTCCCACATGTGAAAGAATTAAGGATTAATTAAGAAAGCACAAACTAAGCAAAGCAGTAACCCAGAGATCTGCTCACCTGTTAACTGCAGAATCTGTGCGGATGGTTGCAATGGGACTCCTCATGTTTTTCAAATCCCAGACTTTTACTGTACGGTCATCACTACCAGAAACAACGTTGTCTCCCACAGTGAAAACTGCAGATGTCACAGTGCTAAACAACCAGGAGTAAAGACAAAGATGTCAAACTCTGCACTTCTTTATTAAACTAGCATCTGATTTAAAGTTTTGCTTTCTGTTCCCATGCTTCCTTTAGCACATGTAGCTTGCCCTTTTTTTTAAGCAGAGTAATCTGAAATTTTAAAATTCCAAGCAGTTAGTTTTAAATTTAAAAATATTCTTACTAGAAGCTATGACACTTAAGGTGAACAGGGCTTGAGTGGCCCAAGTGCTAAGAGAAGGAGCCCAACAGCAGAGACTCACTCTGGAGGCATCCTTCATATTCCACTGATTCTGACACGAGATAAACAGGCCCAGTCTTGGGCCTGAATTCACTTTTGAAGTTCTGCAGGTTTGTCACACAACTCCAACAGAATTAGTAGCATAGAGTACAAACCTTCTTAGGTGATTTGAGATCAGTCACCAAGCTTTTCATTCCATCCAAAGATTTCTGTAGAACTATCCCAGACATTTTCATTCACTGCGCAGATACTGAGGAGGCCCCAAACACCTGAGATGTAGCTAAAGCTGTTCTGTACACACACATGAATATGTCCCCAGTGTAGCTCCACTACCAATAGCTACAGCAATTAACAAACTCTAATTGTGATTTCTAGTCCTGCTTTACAAGCAGCTAAAGCCTGAGAGTCAGATAAAAAATGGCAAGGAGCAGTAAGAAGGACAAGCATATAGTTCTTCAAATTTTAGCCACTATGCCTAGAAATGCACAAGGGCAGGCAGAGAAAGACTCATGGAAATGTTTCTAGCAATTGAAAGTCCAACATATTACTTCCAGAAGCTATTTTATAAATAATTTTATTTTAGAATTTTATTATCTTTGTATTTTACAGCTTCAGATAAAGTATGTCATCAATATATTGGGCTCAAACAAACAATTTTCATGATGATTCTACGATTATTTTTAAATACCTTTATTTCATATTAACCAATTAAAAGCTTTTGTACTACAATTTTCATTGTAATTGTGTGAATTCCCAACTCAAAGCCAGTTATTTTCTGCCCACATAATGTACTAACAAAGCATTTTTAGGGAAGGATTCTCAATTCTGTTTCTACAGATTTGATTTAATGACCTATCTTGTAACCTGGGCCATGCACATCAATTTCTTAGAACTTAGTAATTTTAATTTAAGTTGTCAGTTGCTACTGTCACTTTAGTTGTTCTGCAGAAATTTGAATTCATGTCCTATCCAAGCTGCTGATTAAGATTAGCACAAGCCAGGTCACAATGGACCAGTTTATGCAAGCCTCTTAATTTAAATTGACACCAAATTAAGTTTTAATTAGGATGAAGGCCCACTTTTTTCATGATACCAAGTTTCCTAACACATTATTAGAGTGCAGCTAAACCACCAGGGAGATGATTACAGAAAGAACCAAGAGGTCTTCGAATAATCTTCTGGACTTTATGAACAAAAAGTCAAAAAGTTAAAACATACATGAAGGCCACAACTGCTGAGTCTCTTTCATCAGGCACCATCTTATTTGGGAAGAAAACTCACTCATGCAGTCCAGCTGCTGCACAATACAGCTGGCATGTTCTTACCACCAAACTTGTCTCCTACCAGCCCAAACTCCTTTAAATTTACCAACATCTGCACTTCTCACTGGTTCTCTACAAAAAGAAGCTCAGAAAAAAAAAATCAGGCTTTTACTAATCTCCATACTGCTGCAATACATTTGAAGCAAAGTTGACAAGTTTAAAATTCTCTATTCAATCTCCATAATTTCCCCACACATTGGGAGACTTCCTAGCACACAACAGCATAAACAATTCAAGTCATAGAAAATCTCCAGGTGAATGAATATACTGAGCTTTAGTATTCTGCTGCCAACAAACAAATCTGATCTCTTTCCCCATCATACATTTTATTCCAATTACAGCTGGAATACACTGGGAAACTGTCTTAAAATAACCCTCCACTTTTGGGTGTTTTTTTTCAAAACTTTAAAGAGCTTTCCAGCTTCTTTGATCTCATATTGGTTTTGCTTTATCATTTATCACTTTCAAACATGGTTAAGTTTCTTTGACCACATAAGGTTCTCTAATCCTTAGATTTATCATTTTAAAATGAAAACATTCAAAACTATGGCCAGGAAAACAGAATGCCAACCCCAGGTTAGCTCAATCCTTCCTGCTCCTCCAAAAACTCTCAAAAGATAACAAAATCCTTTCCAGCTTAACTTAGTCTTTCAGCTTAACTGTTCAGATATTACTGGGTGCACCAAGAAAAGTTTGTAAAATAAAAATGCATTTAAATTCTTCTGTAGCTCTCTGGAAATGGGGCAAGAGATAGAAATTCAAAGGGAAAGCTGCTGGTCTCTTTTTAGTGAAAACTTTGAAGGCACTTAGTGGTCTTAGCCCTCCATTCACCCTCAGCTCAGCCCCGCAAGGCCCTGCAGGTTGGGATGTGCACTATCTGCAAGCACATGGGACTATGAAAACAATCTTTTACATAAAGAGCTTTGAATTTAATGGCTAAATATAAAACACTTCTTACTGAACCCAGTGTTTATGACCAAGAATTTTGGTCCCAGTTCCAGAGCAAACAGTATATGGATGTCTGCATAACATTCCCTGTGCTTTTACAAAAACGAAGCATGACTCTTCTAAGGGAAACACTCAATTCAATTCTCAAATACATCTCCTTTTCCAAATAGGATTGCAAGGCTTGAAGTTTTAAGTAACTCAACAAGAAATCTAGAAAGGCTAAAACAGTATCATTCTCACAAACCTGACAACTCTGGGGAGGGTTATCAGCACTTCATTCATCACAGTAAAGACAAAGTGGGTTTCTGTGTTTGTTTTTTTCCTTTTTGCTTTAAAGTGGAACATAATGAGTTGATATTTTAAAAAATCACACGCATCTAAATTCAAAAGCATGCTCAACACTACAGACCTAAAACATGAGCAAGTGCTGCACTCATAGATCTTATGCAGTACAAATTACATTCTGTCTCCTCTGATACTCCACCTGGGGCATCTCTTAATATGACAGATGCATCTCAGCAACTTTTTTTTGTTTTGTGCTTATTTGGGTTTTTTTATTAAAACAAAATAGAAGAAAGGCCACTTCCTACTTATAAACTAAACCAGGATTTCAGCCCAGCTAAAGGGGAATGGTGAGAAGGAAGAAAAGGACACAAAGCCTGTGGGAAGAAGTTAACAGAAGCAGCCAATAAACAAATAAGCTTTCAAAAGTATTGCCTCCATAACCCCATGCATATCACAAAAATTAAAAGCCTTTTCCCTCTCTTTTCATGTGGCTAGATTTAATTTTTGTTTATATTAGTCTTCAGTTTGTTCTCACCCAGATAAAACTCTGGTTAACATCCCCTTGGCTAAATTAATAAAAAGTGTCAACAAAAGATCATCAGCCCCCATGTTAATTGAATGCTAGAAGACATTAGATTTTTAATAACTCAAAAAGATGACAGGTATTGTAGGACATTAAAGAAAAAAAAGAAAGAAACAAGCAAAGAGGAAGCAGTCTTATGACACTTCAAACTGTGGGTCCCACAGGGAGTTTGGTGTGCTACAACTATTCTCCAAAAAAGCTTCAGCCCCCGCCAAACCCCAGCAAAACTCATTTATCTTGTCACAGGGAGCAGCCGAGCGTGTACTTCCAGCTGACAGCGCGGCACTTCCTCAGCACACACCAGTGCCTGGCCTCCACCATCCCGCTCCCTGCGTGGGTCTCAATCACCAGAAATGCTGCGCTGCTCGCACTCCTCATTAGGCCCAACAGCTGTCTCCCAGTCACACTGAGACACAAAACTGCTTTGCATAACAATCTGCTGAAGTTTCACACATAGGGGAAGGGGGGAAAGAACAAAATGTGGAAAATGTTGGACCATGAAATGCTGATGCAGAATTCTGGCTGGCAATGCACCAAAAAAGAAGTTAACACTGCTCTTTCCATTTTGATTTGCAACCTGAACTGGGATTTACCATCGAACTGGGAGACAACACATCTGCATGAACAGGCATCTACATGCATAAATCTGTGTGTGGGACAAAAATGGACTAAACCAGAGCTTTCAGATTAATTTATTCAAGGTAACTTGAATACATACAATTACCTACAGTTGTATGCAACCAACAAAATTTGAGGGCTCAAATATGTCTCTCATTTTTCGTAGTAAAACTTAGAAACAAAACCTAAAGGAAGCTCAATTTGGTAACACATTTTCTACACAAGTTTCCTTTGTTTTAGGAGAACAAAGCATATCTCCACAACAAGCAGCCTGAGGGGAAGCCAGGAACTGTGTTTAAAATTTCCAGATATGGACAACCCCACTGCCCATCTCAACAGGAGATGGCACCGGCCACAGGAGGTCCAGGAAAGGAACCCACCAGAACCTCCACATTTGAGTGCATTCAGGTTTCAGAAATGCTAAAAGCACTCGATTCCAGCAAGAGCTACACACATCATTCCACATAATTCCCAAAGTCTGTGGATTTATCTCCAAATATCAGCAGAGCTTTTTTCTGCAACTTAAGAAACAGTAAGAGCAAACCATGAAGGAATTACAGAAGCACGGAACCATTTAGGTTGGAAAACACCTCAGAGGTCACCGAGTCCACCCTGCGATCGAACACCACTGTGTCAACCAGACCAGGGCACTGAGTGCCACATCCAGTCTTTCCTTAAACACCTCCAGAGACAGTGACTCCACCACCTCCCTGGACAGCCAGTTCCAATGTCTAATCACTCTTTCCGTGAAGAAATTCCTCCTAATGTCCAACCTAAACCTCCCCTAGCAGCTTGAGACCATTTCCTCTTGTCCTGTCACTGGCTGCCTGGGAGAAGAGGCTGACCTGGCTACAACCTCCTTTCAGGGAGCTGTAGAGAGTGGCACTCTGATAACTCCATGCCAGTATCAAGCTGGGAGTATCAAGTTAGAAGAGAAAACTGGGAATTCAAGCTGTGCAAGGGAGCAAGGAGTCGTAACTTGGATGGGCTGAATGCATGTAAATCGTGCAGGCCCTTTCTGTCCTGAAAGAGACCTATGAAAAAGCACTCAGCAAGGGAAATGAGGCACATGCAGAGCTGGATCCCTGAGCTATCAGTTATTAAGGCTGCTAACAAGTCTAGGAAAACCACAGAATTTTTATCATGCTCTGTTACATCTATGTAGTAAAAGTAAACCAAAAGGTTTTGTAAAAATGTCCAGAAGCACTAGAAGCATTTCAAAAAGGCTAACCCTAGAGCTTTGAGCCCAGGCCATAATCTTCATTTAAAGAAAATTCAAAATGCAAATGTAGGATCAGAACAGTGTGTGAAATGCAAGTTTGGAGCCTTTTTTCAATAAAATACAAGAGAGAGGAAAATATCCCTCAGCAGACAAAACAAGGTAGGAATATTAATAGCAATATCAGAACCATCTAGTTAATCGGTGAGGCTTGGAAAGAAAACTGAATGTTTCATCACAAAAATTTTGCATTTCTTACAGAAGCTAGATTGAAATATCCACACATGGGGAATGCCTAAGGCATTCTTTGATGAGAAACAACAGAAAAATGGTAGACAAAGCATCACTAAAGCCATTAATAACTGAAGCAAGAACAGGACTATCTTGAAAAGAACAGATGTGTTAGACTCATCAAACACCACTGATAGCATCCAACTGGTTACATTTTGTTTGGCACAAAAGGTTTTAACTAAAAGCCCAATTTAGTCAAAGGTGCAAAGCCTGCATTTTTAGGACTATATCTACACATGGCTTTAACTTCACCAAGAAAGTGTGGCTGAATAAGAATACCTAGCAGTAACCTTGTAAGATTAGGCATATCTAGAATAAGACTGCTTCCAACAGGGATGTCTAATGGCATCACTGTCTGGAGAAGAGGCACTTCTCCCCCTGCCATGACTCGCTCTTTCAAGAACAATATATTCAATACAGACACAAATAAAATATGAGAATTAAATCTTGGAGACCCAAGAATCTGAGAAAGCCAAATGACCTTGGCAAACCCAAGTGTCCACAAAAACTAAAGCAATTACTGTTCTCCTAAAACAGAACGCCATTTTGACATTAACTCTCAATTCACTAAATGTCAGAATTCAGCCCAGCATCCTAATCAGCAGCTGCTTAGTAATTTTTGTATTTTTTAATGCAGATTCTTCAGCAAGCATAGGAGTTGGAAAACATAAAGTTGAAACAAGACATATTTGCAATTCTCTGATTTCGAAGTTCTCAGGATGAAGCACAACTCACCATTCAGCTGGCACATTCAGACACATACAGGCAGCAAATGAACAGGAACTTTCCCTTCTGGTCTCTTAGAGCCACACAAGCAGAGTGAAAGGAGATGGAATATGCTGCAGTCCAAAAGAGCTATAAGCTCTTTTTAAGAAATAACATAAGATCCACGATCAGCAATTTTTTTCCTGGGTTTACCCAGAAAGTAACACTCATACAGATTCCACAGCTAACACACATTCATGCTTGATGCACTGGCCCAATTTAGCCACAAGGATCAGCAAGTCTGAAAAGTAGTAAACAAACTTTTCCATTTTTTTGGGCCAGGACAAAAATACCCACTCCAATTTATGTGGGTTTTTAAAGCCAAAAATGCATTCAATTGCCATGGCAAAGTGGTGCATAACTATAAACTAAACAACCAAAAAGCATTAACAAAGGATATTCACTAAAGGGTAGCAACCCAAAGCTGCTTCTGAAGATATCACTTTAATTCTTTGAAGGATGGTATTTGCAAGTACAGACTTGGAAGCCCTGCACATTTTTTTTCAAGCATTTCAACAGCAATGCCCCCAACCACTGTGTACCTCTGACAGTCACTAAAGAAAACAAAACCCTTTATTATTTACCAAGTAATTTTTCAGCTGCATATAAGCATCAATATACTTCAAATGTATAGCAAAAGCTGTAGTTTAAACCCTGTATGTGAATCCACTAGCTAATAAACATTCTGTTGCCCATAGGGGATTAATTTATTTCCTGTGTTACTAAACTGTCAGAACAAATGTATAAAATCTGTAAAGTACTGGCTAGACCTGTATAGACTAAGATTTTTTTTAAGCTACAAATGGTAAACATTTCCAGCATTAACATTTTAGAAGGCTCCACACATCAAGACACACTCCAGCACATGCAGAGTGCTTAAAGGGACAGAAAAACTCATCAAGCAGATATTCAAGAGCACGTCAACACCAGAGTTACTCAACTAGGCCACTGTGTTGGGGAAAGCAAGGCCTCCACAGCTGGGACAAGATGGGCTGTGCAGGTGTCAGCAAAGGAAGGCACAAGTGGAATGAGAACTGCCATGTAGATGGCAGAACCATTTTGCGCCATGGAACACAACCTTAGTTCAGTTTGAAGAGCTCTAATCAATAACCTCTAAATTGAATAATTTCTCAATAGGAGAACAGCTGTTATTATCAATCATGTATTTCAAAGCAGTATCTGCTGGAAAAAAGATATTGTAATATGAGTCACCAGTATGATTTCTGGAGGCTTTAACTCAGGAGATCAATTTAGCTAAAGGCCACAAGTTAGTGCCTGGAATATAACATAAATGTAATCTTTTCCCAGGGCTCTGTTAAACTCTTCATATGGGGATGTGACTGGGGATTCACAGCACTAGCAAGACAAATTCCTAATGGTGCACATACAGAACCAGACAATAAAAAATATTTGTATTTAAGCAAACATCAGTCTTATTTCCACAACATTTCATATTTTTTTCATCAGAGAATAAGTAAGTGAGATGAGCTGGGGGCATGGCAGATCTAAAGCAGTAAGTGACAAGATACTTTTACTGCTATGTGAGTAGGACACAGGCAAATAAGTCATTTATTGAACTGGAATAGTCATATTCATACACACACACACACACATATATACATATGAAAAATGTAAACAAGTAATGTTTACAAAACTGGAAACTTCCATGGTAAGATACAACTTGGAAAAAGACCCCAGCTGAATGCAGACTCAAAGGGCAAAAGTACTATCAATGTACCATACTTAGTCTATAAATGTCAAAATATACTTCAAAACATACTTTGAGGCAAATTAGGTGACTTGTAAATAAGAACAGAAAATACAAGAAGAAAATACAGGAAATTTCCATAAGTAACATAAGAAACAAAGATCTTGAAGATAAAAAAAACATAAGATTAATCTGAAGCTAGGGCGACTAGGGAGGCACAAACTCTATCAGTTGCTTATTTAACTTCCCTTGTTTACCAGGGAAGTTAAACAAGAAACTTATAAATTTGCCAAGAAGTAAGTTGAACTCTTTACCATTGGAACAACCTAACATACAGTTGGCAATTCTAAAATTACCTCTTAATTCAAAGCAGTTATCAATGCAAGCAGCTCAAGACAGACAGGTTGATCACAACGATTCCTTCTGGCCTTACTGGAAGAGAATTTATTTTCTTAAACTGTCTTAGTAGTAGATGATAAGAAACATTCTGCTTTTAACAAAGCTATGTTAAGGACACTAAAATGAAAGGTGATTTCTCAGTTCACTTATGATATAAATAATCTCTCAGAGATGATGACATATCATCACTTTGACACGCAGGACATTGCACTGCAACTCTTCATTTTTTTACATCAATTAACTCTATAGAAGTTTTCTGTACTGTGCCTGTAACAGGATTCTTTATCCTCTCAGCACATCAGCATCAGTTTTAGTTTTTACACGATAACGAGCCGCAGCCTCAGTGTCACTCATTGAGGCCAATTAAAGGCGCTGCCTCGGGCCGGTGCTGCCACCTGCTGGTGAGCGGCGGCAGCGCGGATGCCGCGCCGGCAGGAAGGGATGGCTGCGAGGAGATTTTGGGCGTACGACACAATAAACACGGAATGCTGGCCTCGGGATTGAGATGTTTGGCATCTCATTATATTGGCATAGCGCATTAGGAGTTGATCTGGTGAAAAAGTAGCTGCTCTTTGAGCGCCAGACTCATCAGGTACTATTCAGCTAGAGGGTGTTAAAACTTATGGTTAAGGACTTTAAATCATCAGTGTTAACAACTGTAACATCCAATTTACAGAACTGATGCCAAGGGCCTATCAAAATATTAAATACTTGGCAAATTATTCAAACAGACATTCAGAAAAGCCAAAAAAAAAAAAAGAAGTTTCTTCTATGGTGCTTAATGCGAAGAGATTGTTGCAGTGTTGATTAGAGGGTAATTTAAAAATATTTTGCTGGTAGGTGGTACAATAAAAGAACAAAAATTTAATTCCTTAAAATATGTCTCAACTGCAAAAATATCAACCCCCCCATCTCTGCTCAGTCTGCATTCATCAGTGAAACACCTTCTGTAACAGAATTGCCCCTTCCACAAATGAGAGACCTCAGCAGCCCTGGCCACTGAAAAGTAAAATCACTTTTGAGACCGTCAGATTTAGTGTGTATTTGGTGAAAAAGCCTATGTCAACACTAAAAACTCATACATTCAAAGTAAAAAACAGAGACAGCTGATACAGCAGAAAAACACAAATACAAAGATGATTAAAAGCTAGAGTAAGAGTGACTGAAGAAGTTGCACAAGGTCTATTCCACTCTTAAAGAATAAACTCTCTGCTAGTTTATAGGTCTTAGTAATAGAAGCCAAAACACCAGCTAACAGTTTTATAGTATGCACCATCACCCAAGGTCAACATCATTTGGTCTCAGCAAATATATGGGAAAAAACAAGTGTCAGTCTTGGTCATTTCTCTGAAAAAAAAACATCCTGAGACAAAGCAGCTAATCAGCATGGGGAAAAATGCAAGCATCAATGGATACAAAACCTTACAACTTTATACAACATTCTGGGAAAAGTGATAGAAGAATACAAAAGTGATGAGATGAAACAATTCTAGGATGTAGGCCACAAAATCAAGCTTACTGCTTGATCAGGAGAAGATGGCCACTTATACAGAATGATTGTGAAGCACCAAGTAATTTATCAAGCTCAGGAGTCCAGGGCAGACGGGGTTAAAGAGGTTTTTGGTTATATGTAGGCTATGAGAAAATTAAAAAGAGGGTTCTGCAACTCAATCATAATGTAAATTACACAATTAACAAAAAATGTGAATAAATACTTGGGGTTTGTATTTTGAGCTAGGATTAACAATCATCTTTTATTCTGAAGAAAGGAGGTAATTTTTTTTCTGAAGCAGTCAAGCTCACACATTCACAAGTCAAGAAACTATTTGCTTCCTTGGGTAAAGTACTTCCAAGTTATACCTGCATTTTCCATGTATCAGAGCTCCAAAAACCAGCAAGTTAAGTGAACACCAGATTCTCAGGACTACATTTGTCCATGTTCAGTGGTAGTCAGTATAGCAACATTAAGCCTAAACTGGTAACTAAAAATGTTGCATCAGAATCACTGTTTTGGCAGAACATGGCAATCAGTGCCTGTACTTTTATTTCTTATCTTATGTAAAAATTAGAAGCTTTTAAGAGAAAAAATTAATCCTTTTGTTTGCAGTGGTTTCAAAGGAGTAACTTTTACTTCACAGTGAGTATCAAGACAAGCAGAGGCAATCTGCTTGATCCACTCCATTACATCAATACCCCCAAACTGCAAGCATAACCAATGCCAAAAAGAACCTCATACCCTAAAATCACCTTTAATTGTAACAATTTTTATCAAGACTTACCACAAAAGCAATAGCACACCAAGAGCCCTGGCTGCTGTTTTGGAAATTATGTACTGCTGTGCTACATTTGAAGGAGGACAACTGGGGGTTTCTGTGAAAATCAGTCTCACAAAACAGGAATGAACTCAGCACCCAAAAAGCACACAGGAACAGTTCTGGGCAGATTTGCAACTTTTCAAACTTGAAGCAAACCTGTGAAGGAGCTGTCACTTACTCTGTGTGGCCCTGAAAGACATTCACAGAATGGATAGAAGGATCTCTGAAATCCCACAGGCGGAAGGTGGTGTCGCGGGAGGAGGTCACCACGAGGCGCTGCGTGGGATGCGTACAGCAATGCGTGAGCTCCTGGTCGTGCCCTACAGCCACACAAAAATAAAACTTTTCATTTCCACATACACGCGGAATGACATGCTGATGATTTTTCCTCTTCTTCCCAAAAAGAAAGGAGTAATGGTCATTCTGAATTTCAATCCTGTTACTGCTGTAAAAGTTTGGCAATGTATTTGAAGGCAAAGACCACACTACTTATTTCACATTCAGTAGTGTAGGTTATTGCTGCTTAACACACCATGAACACAGCAAAAGCCTTTTGCAAGAGCTAAAATTTGGGTACATTCAATTTAAATAATTTTTCATAGGTTAAATCATAAGCTTAAAAGAAGAAATTCATGCTCAGGGGATTTACAAGACTACAATTTTAAAAACTATTACAACACTGAGCAGCAGATGGTACACACATCCTGCTCCAGAGATACAACTTTCATTTCTCAATGTTTTAGTATCTACAAATAATCCCTCATATAAAAACAAACCACGCATTTAATTTTTTTTTGCAAGTGAGCAAATACCTGTAAGAGAATGGACAAGTTCAGAAGTCTCTACATCATACAGATTTGCTGTCCTGTCCCACGATGCTGTCACAGCTTGCTTCCCCCCAACAAGCCAGTCAGCTGCTATGACCACTCCTTGGTGGCTTTTCAGCGAGGTTAATGGGGCTCTGACGGTGGGGCAATCACTGGAACCATCTCCATCTCCATCAGGTTCATCTTTATCTGAGATTTCAACTTCATCTTCTCCAGACACTTGCTGTAAAATGCAAGGGGAAAAAAAGGTGTAGAATAAAAGGGAAGGAATGTCTCTTAAGTTACATTTTGCAGTGTAAATGCTTCCCAATCCCCTTGATGTGAATATGGGAAAATTAATTCTGCTGCACCCAGCCTATTCCAGTACTCACTATCACAAACTTAGTTGAAGGAATATAACCAGTAAGTTAAATTCAGTTTTAATAACTCCTTTTAACAACTTGCTGATGTGCAGCTGAGGGAACTGGAGTTGCTCAGCCTGTAGAAAAGGAGGCTCAGATGAGACCTCATTGCTCTCTACAACTCCCTGAAAGGACAGTGCAGCCAGGAGATGTCAGTCTCTTATCCCAAGGAAAAAGTGATAGGATAAGAGGAAGTGCCCTCAAGTTGCACCAGCAGATGTTTAGACTGGATATTAGGAAAAATTTCTTCCCCAAAAAAGTTATCAAGCCAGGGTAGGGAAGTGGTGAAATCAACATCCCTAGGGATATTTAAAAGATGTGTAGATATCACCTTTAAAGACATGGTGTAGTGGAGGGTTGTGACAGTGCTGGATTAACAGCTGGACTTGATGATCTTAAAGAGATTTTTTCCAATCTAAATAATTCTGTGTTTCTACTTCATTTTAAAATCTTCTCCAAACTCTTTAGCTCTGAGTATCAGTCCCCTTTACTAGGTGGTAAGTGTATTACACTAGAGTTTCATTGTAGCACAATATCAAGGGACTTTTGTCCTTCCAATTTTTAGAGGTAGGAAGCATCCAACAAGACACTGACTATGTAATCTTTGGGAAGACAATAATTTACAGACATGTATTTATCCATTAAAAATCAAATCATTACAGCAATATTTGTCTGTTGGTCAATACACAGTCATCATGCAGTGCTGATGTAAACTGGACACAAATTCTTTTGCTCATCATTAAACATCATTCAACTCCTTTGACACACAAGACAAAAACATCTTTCTTTTATGTTACTTGGGGGTGGAAAAGACAGCATTTGTACTTTCTTTCAAAATGGAAATGCCAAATAAAATAAACTGAATCAAACATTTTCCATTCAGAAATCTGTCTCTTTTTACACAGTCAACTCTTGCCCCTACTTAGCCTACTGAGAAGCTCATGCTATAAACTATGTTTTCTTCACAATTTAGTAAGGGTGCTTTTAAGTAAAATAAGCATTTGACAGGTTTATTCTTTAAATTAAATACTGACTAAATAAAGGCCTGGCGACAACAAAATCAGACAGTGTGATGTGTGCTGGCAAAGATTGATTAGAAATCAATGAAGACTCAAATAAATGCCAAAATTACAAGTCTTTACCATCAGTTTTCAATCCACAGCAACTATAGCTAATACAGGTGTCTCAGTAAGTTATGCTACAAAAATTTAACCAGTTTAAAAAGAACTTCATTATTACAAAAAAGAAGTTATTTGACTGTTCATTTACACATTTACTACCTTGAACAAAAAGTCAATTCATCTACTTGAAGCTGTGAATTCTATTCTGCACCAAATACTTTTGAAATCATGAGTCTATTTTCAAAGAAAAGCTGAAATGCAGCTGATAAACTAAAACCTCAAACTCCCACCTTTGGCACTCCTGAAATCATGTAATTTTTAAATTATGTGTAAATTTAACATTCAGTCTTATCATAAAACCTGTATCTGATGAAATTGCTGTGCAATTAGTTTAGTTGCAGCAAGCTGATTACTCACATTGGAGTCTGCAGTTGGCTGAGGTGTAGGCAACTGTACTATGTATCTCCAGATGTGAGCCGTCTGGTCTCCAGATGCTGCACAGGGGAAGAGAAGCAAAAAAAGAGAGAGAGAGAGAGAGAGAGTATAAGTAAGAATATTTCCATGGGCAATAAAAACGGGCTTTAATATTACATTCAGCAATACTGTCTAAGTTGTATCTTTTCCTAACAGAAACCAGTATGAACTTTATGGTAAGCAAGTCTCAACATCTCAAACATAAGTCATCATGCAAGATACAAGCAGCTATCAAACTAATCACTCCTACAGTGAAACATGCACTTGAATATTACACATCAGAACAGGAGTCTCAGCACTGCTCAGTATGTAGCATTTGAAGAAGGCTTTTAATACATCACCAGATATTCATTTACTGTTGCTCAAAATCCTGGGGTCCTTTATTCAATTTTTTCTTCCATTAAATGTTTTTATCATGGTTTTAATGAGAAATCCAAAATAGCAAGTGTGAAGCTATTCCTCTTCTGCCTTAAACAACTCAGCTTAACTAGTGGCAGTTCACAGCTTAGAAGGCACCATGTGATTTTAACTCCATCTGTTTTAAAAGAGACTTATTCATTATTAACTAAGGACAACGTCAAGATTGTCCTTGCTATGGTCAGAACAAACATGTTCTAATCCTGAAGGATTAGAACTGCTCTCTAGCCACTCCTCTCCCAACTTATACTTGTGCTCAGCATTACTCTGTTTTAGCTGCAGCATCTGGTATTGGAACTTGTTAAATTTCATCCCATTAATGGGATAGCTCCCAGTGCTCTCACTTTTTTGGATCCCTCTGAAAGGCCTGTCCTTCACAAGAATCAGCAGCACTTCCCATTTTGGTATCACCAACAAACTTGGTAATGATGCATTCAACTCCTGCACCCAGGTGATAAATCTATAGAACAGGACTGGCCCTAGAACTGATTCCTGAGGAACACCACTGGTGATCCTCTGCCAGGCAGACACAGCCCCATTTACTGCAACCCTTTGAGCTCTGCCCTTCAGCCACCATGAACCAGCTCATCCCACAGAGCTGGACAACTTGTCCAGAACAAGACAGAAGGACAGCACCAAAACCCTTATTAAAAAACAGAAAAACTTAATCTACCATATCTTCATCCACAAGGAAGGTGACCTTATCCTAGAAGGATGTCAAATTAATTATCAGAACCTTCCCTTTGTGAACCCAAGCTGACAGTGCCTGATGACTACATTATTCGTTAAATGCATTTCAGCAGTACCCAGTAAAATCTCCAGAATTTTTTCAGGAACTGAGATTGGATTAACTGGTCTGTTGTTCCACTGGTCTTTCCTCACACCCTTTTTGCAATATTGGAGTAACACTAGTCAGAAGGGACCTCTCCAGACTTCCAAGAACTTTGATAGGTAATCAGGAGGTATCCTGCCATGACACCCACTAGTTCTTTGAGTACTCTGGGATGAATTCCA
This sequence comes from Passerina amoena, assembly GCA_013401095.1. Lineage (NCBI taxonomy): Eukaryota > Metazoa > Chordata > Aves > Passeriformes > Cardinalidae > Passerina > Passerina amoena. Next base: position 25,742 of record WBNP01000807.1, read on the forward strand.
GAACATTCACCTGATGTATGATTCTAAGTGTCTGGTTTGGAGCAGACAAGCACAAATGACAACATGACATGAAAAACACAGATGGCAAGATCTAGCTCTGATTTGTTATGCCTTCAAATGTAAAAATAATTCAATCAACAAGGATGCTGACAAGCAACAGGGAGGTTACAACTAGAACAAACTAGCAAATTACACTTATTTTCCATCAAGATTAACATACTTAACATATGAAAAAACTTTACATACCTGTAAGAGCCACTTGCTCAGTGGGATGAAACTTTATGGAGTTTACTGTATGAAACAAAGCAAAGTTTTAAGTTAGTATAGTAAAAGAATTCTTTCAAAATATTTTATTAAAAGCATTGAAAAATCAAGTAGTCTAAGTTTTCAGCAATTTCTGGTAGTCATCTTTAAGGTGATATGAAAGTGTAGTATCAAGGGAAGCAGCTACAATTGAAACAACTGAAAGCATCTACATACAACACATTTTCTATAAGTTGTTTCCTTAATCTAGTACAAGTGGTTCATGTTAGAGAGGATAGACAAACCACAGTCAAATCATATGTAAGCTGACAGGGGACAACATGAAGAGAATTTAAGTATTCATAATTATTTCTAACGCAGTGAAAACTTACTGTATGTTACCATCAACATCCTGCTCATTACTCAGCATTGCAAGAACAAATGCCTCAAAACCTGATCCAAGTAACACAAATCAGATTTCAGTCCTGCAACCATATGTAATCAAAACAGGATGTCCTGCAAGAATTCTATCAACTAACAAAGCTCTTCATTTCATTTCATTTCATTGGATTCATTCAAGACAAAATTTAGAACTCATTTCCATCCATTATACAAGTAAAACAGATGCATATGTTGTTGGGAGAACGTGGCATAACGAGTCTAAAAAAATACTCCTTAAACTGAACTAACTTTATGGTGCGCCAGCTGTTGGCATCCAACACCTTGGCACCACTTCAAATCAACTGTCAAACAAAAAAGGTTTTATTACATAAAAAATATATTATTTCTATTATAATTTATAGGTGTATATAGTGATATAAAATGCATATACAATACAATTTATCTATCATTGTTGTTCACAGTTGTTTAAACACAACTGTTTAAATACAACTTAGAACTACTTTCATAGTTACCCAAATATCAATTTTAAAAGAAAACTACCAGCATGAAAGTTCAAGTGAGTGAAGTTTTCAAACATTATAGAACTTAGAGGTCCATGCAGTAAACAACCTCAGATACCTGAAAGCATTAACATGTTACCAGTTGTTTCTATGCATTTATCTTCGTGCTGTAGGAGCTAGAAGTCATGTAGCAGGAAGCAAAAGTACAACTCACATCTGAAGCAGTTCTAGAGAATTTAATTTTGTTTGTACCCTTGCCATGAAGTTCGTGTGATGTGCTGAGTTATTTAACCAAACAATCCTGGTCAATAACTGGGTTCCTCACTTTCCCAGGGTATGATCACTCAAAGTGCTCAGGTCACAACAGCAAGTTAAAGCTATGGAAAACCTCTCCAGTTTTGGTCTATAAAATCCTGTATTCTAACTCATTAAGAGGCAGAAGGGCGTTAATCAAGTTCCTGTCAAATTGGGCACCAAAAATTAACATCAAAGACACTCATTGCACTGCACCTCCCCACCCAAAGAAGGGTTTAAAAAAGAGTTTCCACAATATTCATACTGGTATACAGAAAGAAATTATCTATATTTACTTAACTGTCTTAAAAACAAGATCTTTGCATTATGCAGCAAATGAGATCTTAAACAAAGAAGTGCAAAAAGATATTCACCTAGCATCTGTAGTTCTAACCCAAATATTACAGAGATCCTGCAAGACAGCTAATTTCTGATTATATAAGGTTCTTTTGTTCTCCACATGCACAAGACCACAATGAGTTACGACATTTCACTTCTGAGTGTCGTAACTGTGCCTGTAAATTTCTTTATATGGACTTGTTTATTCATTTAGCATTTGCAGAACTGTCTTAATGTGCCTCTCCAATAAAGAATCATATTACAAAACATTCTCTGTATGAAAATTAGTGGAACTTCACAATTGACTTGTTAATGATGTTGGCAAACCTGCAAGTGAAACCACAATAAACATTTCTGCAGCTGGCCAAAACACATTTCCCCCTCCCATGCTCTGTTCCCAGTTTTCACAACATGCCTTTATCTTACCTGAGCCAACATGCCCTACATACTTGACAAGGCACTTCCCTGTTTCTATGCTCCACAGCAATGCAGTGTGATCTACAAAGATTAAAAAGCAGCTGTAAATAGTTAAAAACATATGGTTTTCATTTTTACCCTTTCAACAAACAAGTTATCTTCCACTGTAGCACATACCATATGAAATAGATTTTAAATGTAGAACTCTTGGCTACCACCTTATATACAAAACCTAACATTTTCTTATCATTGTACACATCTCCCACAAAAACTAAAGGTGCTGTTCTAATCAGATTAATTTGCAGCAAGGCAAATTGAAAGGCAAATTCTGTATAATGCTCCAGCTGTGTATCATGAGACTCAGAAAAAAAAGAGAAGGCACTCCATGGTGAAAAAGGCAGCCACTACAAACAGGAATTCTATGCACAATCTATTTACTTCCTGCATGGAAATCCCAAATGCACACAGGTCACTGCAGAGCACTAAAAAAATTAATTTCAAAAGGAAATCACTCCAAATGCCACTCCTTTATCCTGCCACACCCCAAAATAAATAATTAATTTCAGTATTTAAGTGGGTAGTACCTTACTGAATTGGAGAATTTCCAGGAGGTTTCCAGGTTAAATCAGGACAAAGACAAGATGTCCCACACAATGACAAAATGTGCCCCCTCAGCAGGCACATAAAAATTCTAACAGTTCAGTTCAAGAAGCAGAGATTTCTGGTCCATAAATATTAAAGTCTAGTCAATATCTTCAGATTCTGCTCCAGCCTCAAAAGAATGTCACTTCAAAATGACTCATTGTATCTGGTTATGATTTATTTTCCTAATAATTTTCCAAAACGACACAAGTCTCTATATTGATTTTTGGATTATAATAGATTTAGTGACTAGTTCATTAGTACTTGTACCCCCTCAAGTGGAAGGAATAAATCTAATAAAGTAAATAGGACTGAAAATTAAGATTTTTAGCTGCCCCAGTGTCCTGAGGCAAAAGACAGAATGCAAGAATACAAAATTATGCAAACCATGACCACACGTACAGCTTCTATAAAACAAAGACTAAACAATGCTAGGAGAGAAAGCCTGCAGGGATCTCTGTATCCATCTATATGGAATTCTGGGCCAGAGGCCTCCCCAAGCAAGCAGCTCCCCATCCCACCCACCCACCCCACCCAACAAGCCAGAGCTGACTAGGGAGAGTGTGACCAGCATGCAAGGGAACTGGCACACACTTTAGGAAGACCAACAAGCATGCTTGAACCTTCTAAGGGAAAGGAAATTCCAATTTTAAGAATTTTCAGCTACAGAACTTCTTTAAAAGGACTCTTTCAGGGTGAAGCTCAGTTTTTGAGTATGCTTTGGATCTGTATTTGCTATAGCTTAGGGACTTAACCAGAATTTTCTAAATATTCAAGCAACACAAAACTTTACCAGCAGATGCAGTTCCCAACACCACTGGCTGAGTTTTCGCGACACTGACATCCCAAATACCATCCCTGTGGCCAACATATTCCTTTACCAGCTGACAGATTGCCCTTGAGGTTGTAGTTTTAAAACTGGATACAATCTGAAATAGCAGAGACACCAACATTTTTTTTTCCACATCAATCCAAGATTAGGTAATTATCTCACAAATAAAAATAGATAGTAACTCTTCCATGATTCTTTAATATTCTGACAAATCACTACTGTCAAAAATGTGACAATTGATGGTAGGGAAGTGAGTTTGGATGCAAACATACATCTCATTTATTTATTTTTCTTTTTTAATAGCAGCCCTTTTAGAGAATGCAAGACAAAGTATTCTGTACTACAATAATGCAATCTTTAGTGGAATAATGAGTTGTACAGTTGCGGAGTGCATGTCTCATTCAGTCTGGGTAAGGATTTTAATGGGAAAAAAAAAGAAAAAGAGCAAACCCAGCAAAAGACCTTAAAACTTACCTTGCCTATTCCCAAACAAGTACATCTGGTAACTCAGACAGTCCCTGCAAGCCACTGTAATGTCTTTGGAAAAAAATGTACTTCTTACATAACTCTTGTAAAACCCAGAAACATTCCAATTTAAACACTCACTGCTGTTTTCCTTTAAAACTGCACGAAGCTAATCAAATCAAACATCAACCTGAGAGCATATGCCTGTTTATTTGTGTAATGAAGCTTTTAAAAATATATGTCAAACTCATCTAAACATTTGATAAGTATGCTCCCTCAAAGTGAAGCTATTAGGGGAAAAACAGAGAAGGCTCATTAAATCCAAATTACTATGTGCATAAGTAATATCAAACAAAAGGAAGAAAAGTGTAGTAAAACAGTAAAACTACAAGTCACTACAGTGCAGGAATGCTCAAAACACTCAGCATCTACAGAAAGGATGTAAATTGCAGAAATTCTACATTTTCAGATAAAGGGAAGTGCAATATTAAAAAAAAAATTCACTTGCTGAACACTTCCAGAGACAATTGAAACCAAGAGTCATGAAAGATGGCTTAAAAAAGTTAAGACCACCATTACCAAGACTGTTTTTACCCCACGAGTCTTGAAGCTCATAACTCCTCTTTGAGAAAGACTACCTCAAAAACTTTGTTAAACTGAAACAAAAAGACAACTTCAATTTATCAGTGTTTTCCTCAGCATGGAATTACAGGCAGGTATTTGACCAGTTAAATCAAAACCTTTAAATACATCAACACAAATCACATTAAGACTTATCTACAGCTTAGTAAAAGTTAGAAAGTTAATTAAGTCTACATTTCAGATACAATAAACTATGGTTAAATCCCATTAGTTTCTGGTATTAAAATAGAAGGTCTTAAGAATGTCATTAAAGCAAATTACTTCAAAAAAGATTTTTAAAGCTAAAAGAAAATCTGCAAGAGTATTCCAAACCCTGAGCATGTCAATTCTCCAATGATGAAATGATAATGCCCTATTTGAATTCCAAATTATCAGCTAATATGCATTTTGGTTTCACAGCTGCAGAGGAACAGTCATTATAGATGCACTGAAAAGAAAATGGGCTAATGGTAAAGATTATTAGTCCAACCATACTGCAGAATTTCCTCAATTTTGAACACCATCCTACAGATACAACTTTCACATTGAATACAGTCCTCAAATTAAATGGACTCATGTATGAGAAGTGGAACAGCTGAATTAAGTACTAACAGGAAAGGACTAATACAGCACTCAGCTCAAACTCCAAACTTGGTATTTTCCAGCTCAGCCTGTGCTTGCATTCTATTCTGTCTTTATAATGTTGAGTCAAACCCCCATGCAAAAGTTTTCTAAGAGAAGCTATCCCCTACCCATCAACAAACACAGAATTTCCAAAACTGCTGGACAGTGGTTTCACTGATCATTTAATGGCAAGGATGTAAAACTCCTTCTGAGGTATTAGCAGTCTTTAATTAACACACAGAAGAACTCAAGAACACTATCCAACAGTAAACATCCTGATACAGATATTTTTTCCAAGGTTTTTTTTCCTTTCCTTTTTTGCTGCCCTTCACCTCACATACCAGTAATTGGATAAACTAGACAGGGCCTGGACTACTTCCTGCTTTGCTAAACACACATAAACAACGTCCCAAGCCAGGAAAGGAAATATTTAAAGAACATGGAACTTCCTAAAAAGAGGTCTCTGTAGTACAGAAAACTTCTGAAGTAACTTCTGTAGATCATCATACACAAATAAATGACCAGCCACATCCTAAGTGTGTTTCACCTTTGTCTGTCCTCTTTCTTAAATTGATACAGTTTCATGTACTTCCTTCGACAAAAAGATTTGTTAAGAGGAAAACAATTGTTTACTATGTAAACAAGTGAAAATTGAGCACAAACTGAAACAATTGCATGGCAATCAGAGTGAGGCACCCTGTAACAAAGTTTCTTACACAAACAGGGCACATTAGAAACATGAAAGAAAACTTTATCAACTCAGGACCAGCCCAGCAGCATTACACTGTGCGTGATGAACAGAATGTCCTGTGAAGCAACTTTAGGCAGTGAGGTCAAAACGACATAGACAAAAAAGTTATATTCCTTTTAACTACTGGGTGCATAAATACTTTTTTTAAGAGACTTTATCTTGATCTAGACAAATCAGAGATCCTGGTATTTAGTTTGGATGGAGCAAGTTACATAATTTCAGCTTATTTTAGGACCCTGCATAAACAATTGATGCTTCCCTGATGTTGTAATAACTTTTGTAAGCCAGGCATCATTAACAGCAGCTATTACATTTTGTTAATATCAAAACATGAATTTCATATAGTGATTCCTGCATCTAAACCCAACTGCAGTTAAATTATGGAATCTTGTCCATTAACAAAAAAATTACTTTTAACTGTACCAAATGTTAAATCTACCTCTTCAGGATTTGTACACTGGTGGAAAACCCTTGCTGCTAAAACCATGCTTTTCTGAAATGAGTTTTGCCAACTTGATATATAGCTAAGTGATGAAAAATATTCCAGTATGGAAATTTCATATGAAGGGCTTGAATTAAGAATGTTCACTTCAGCATTTTCTCCAAGAGAATGAACAGATTGCTTTAGTATTTCGTGCCTGTCCTAATATTTTTTACCAATATTACAGCAGTCAAGGATCAGCCTTCTCATTAGATTAAGCAAGTAGTGAAAGCTTTTTTCAGGAAAAAAAAATAATTCTATATGCACTGCCAATCTGAAAAATGTGTGCAATTACACAAAACAATTGGTTTCTAAGACTTAAGCCTCTTCTAATCTTCCACATGCAAAAAAACCCCAACCAATACAAAAAACCACACACCCACAAAACCCCTGTATGGTAGGAGTATACAGACAGGGCTAAGAGAAAACTTGTGACCTCCTACCCCAGGGAGTTTGGAACACAACCATTTTGGGAAGCAGCATTGTTCACTCAATGCTCACAGAAAGTACAGCCATAAAACTTTCAAAGCTGCTGAACTCTTAAAACTCTAAATGTGTTTTTCCTCAGACAGGGTATTGGGGAACTACCTCCTGTCAGGGTACAGATGGAAAAATCATGGTTTGTCAGAAAGTTATGCTCTTTCCTAACTCTTTGCTATAGTCTCTCTGTGGGTCAAGAGGCAATAGTTTACACCTTTGACTCTTCTGGGTGGGGAGGAAGGAGAGGTCAAAATAAAGCACCTCTGTGAAGTGGATAAAGTTTTCAAAGAACACACTGAACAGAGATACTCTCAGTGTTGTAATTTCCTTCAGCTCCTGTCTACTCCCCAGTACATTCTGACTCAAAGTTGCAAAATACATCAGCACATGCAGATATCTGTTGGCTACCAATTGATACAAGAGATGAGCATAATGTTCAGGTATTAAATTCTTCATGCTCCACTACTCTTGGCTGCTTTGCTGTGCATGCATATCAGCTCCCCAGGAGTCTCCTCCTCCTCATACTTCCCTGCTTCCCATTCTGAAGCTATGAGATCTCCCTGTCTTGCTCAGCAAAAAATAAAAGTGCTACATTGCAAGAAAGTAAAAGAAGACAAGGATTTAACACCTGCCTTAAAAGCCCAAACAAAAAAAAACCCAAACAAACAAAAAAACAAACACAAAAACAAAAAACCCCACAAAACACAACACTAGAGGGTACTAATTCATAGCTACATAGTAGGTACCAAAACTATACAGCCCCTATTAATATCATGTTGTTACTATTTAAGTGGTCTCATTAAAGAATTTTCAAGTCATTAATTCTTGAAAGAGGCACCTTTATGTTGCAAGAATATTGGCAAGAATAAAAGTTTGAAAAACAACAAAATAAAAAGGAGACCACATAAACCACAGTAGCTTCAGTTCATTTCACTACCTTATTCTTACTCTCAAACTTTCATACTTGAGAGAAGGCATTTCCAAGACACCTACACCACATATCAGCCTGCATTACAGGTCACCACAGAGCTGACCAAACAGCTGGTTCACATACCAGATTCCACTGTGGTTTTGTCACATTTTATTCAACCTTAATAATGTATCATTAAATGACTCTGATACAGAGAAAAAAGAGCAGCAGGTAAATGCTCTGCAAAAATTGAAAAAGAGGAGAGAGTGTGGGAAACAAAAATACTAGGTTGATGCAGATGTACAAAATGAAAAACATCAGAAAGGTTAACTGTGCCAGTACACCAAGCAAAAAAACATCACTAGCTACTGATGAGCAAGGCTTGCAACATAAAGGAAACAAATTGTTCTAGTCTCATCGCTAAAAATAAAAATTATTTTAAAAAGGAACGTGTAATAGTACACGTAGAGGCGCCTACTTAAATCCTCATTTCAACTGCTATACCCAAATCTTTATTCAGAAATCCACTAGCAAATTCTCTATTTCCCTCAGAAACAGAATAATTTTTTTAGTTCTATTTACAAAACAGCACTCCCACATACACATGGGCACACTCTCTGCCCTCCAATATCCCTTCTTCAAAAAAGGTGAGCAATTATTGTAACAATATCATATGATATGGTTGAAGTAATGGGTCATTGATGAATCCAAGATAAACAGACTGCTCCTCAGGAGGCAGATTTATTTACAGACCAGCACTACCCAGCTTAAAGAAACCACAATTCACAACTTAAAAGACAGTCACATTAGCCTCACAAGTACACATGGATGAGTAGAGATTAATTTGTCTCATACCTTGCTAGTAGATGCCTTGTAAGTTGTCTTTAATTTCTGAGAAAGCTGACTGGTACTGTGACTGGCTGTGGAGACAAATAAATTCAAAGGAAGATATTTCAAATACAGCATTAGCTTGTTTGTATAAGTAACTGGTATTCATTCCCTTCAGTAACATTCAACAAAGTACAAAAAAGTGGATTCAAAAACACTAGTTTAGGATTCTTTGTGTCTCTCTTACCTTTTGTTTTCAGTTGTCCTTTGCTCAGTTCAGCACCATCAACTGTCTGTCCTTCACCCGCAAGGCGCTCGTTCAGCGTATCAATCTCTCTACGCACTAACAAACCCAGAAATTCACATTACTACCAAAAACTATCATTAATAACAGCATTAACACACTATTTTAAAACTGTTGTGGTTAGTAAGTAAGCTATTTTATGCTAAGGAGAGGAAAGGAGATGAACTGGCATTTTATAAAAGCAGGTCTCACCAAGACATAAAGCAAGACTCAAACTGAATTTTCCAGAGATCAACCTTGAGCCAGATTCCACACAAAGTATTGGTGGCTTCTAATTACTCTTACTAATAAACGAGGCTAAGGTTTAACAAAACCATTTCTGTGAAATACATGGCCCATCTGTGTTGAATTAAATCCAGCAGAAGACAGAAAACTTGTGGCACCATAAATATTTTAGCCACAGAATTAGCAAATCCTAATTGTTTAATTAATCACAAATAGCATCCCCCCTGAATACTTGTCTACTACTAGAGTCTCACAGGAAAGGTAGTGCTGCAAATGACTATTTTTTATACTTTGGAATTTAATTTTTTAAAAAATTCTGTGTACAATAACTCCTGCACTAGTGTAGGAATTAGACCAAGAAGAAAAAATATTAGATTGAGCATGAGAAGAGAAAAATTTAGAAATTGTTAGGGGGTGAAAAGAGATCACAATCATAACTAGAGCTGTGAGGTAAAGAAAGTAGATAAAGAAATGGAAATGGAAAAGAAGGAAAATAATCATACTCTGGAGGGTACAAATCCACCATTTATTTTCTGACAAGCATTTCTGAAGGCTGGAGAGGGAAATTCTACTTTTCTTGCTACCAGCCAACTTCTCAGCAGGAGGCCAAGAGTTCAGTTGTGCAAATTGTCACTAAAAAATGCATACTTTTGAGGACAGCCTTTAACCAAAACAATCACAGGTTTTAAGAGAATAAAAAACTGAGAATGTGTAAAAAAAAGCAGGCAGGAATTTATTTTTTTTTTCATAACGTGTCTGGTTTAAATGCGGGATCTAATTAGGTGTGGAAAAAAAATTGACTTGGACCCAAATCAGACATATTCCACAATTCAGAATCCAAGCCAATGTAACACAGCTTGAAATTCCAGCAAGGGAACTTTATAGGCCTGTGTTATTTAACTTGGGATCCTCTTACATCACCTTGGATCACTTACATTATGAAACAACTGCACTGTCATCAAACAAATATCTTTTTAAGATAACACCTGGAATTTTTCTCTGACTGCTTGACTTCAAAACTCCTGAACAGCTGCAGGTGCTGGTTATGCAATGTGTAAGTAGTTTGATGCAAAACCACCCCAATTTACACTTTTTCAAGCAAGTAGCTTTTCCAGTTTTATTTACTAATATTACATCATTAAAATAAAGCCTATAAATATAAAACAAACCAAAAACTTCAAAGTCTGGATGGAGTTTCTGGAGATTAACATAACTAGAGCCTACAATTATAAGGAGACAGACCCTTCACTGGCTTTGACAGACATCAGTTTTCACTGCTTGCATCAAAGAGCTAAGAAAGTGATTTTTCTGAAAAGGTACAAACTCCATCTTTGGCTACAAGTTCAGAACAACTACTAATCTGCTCACAGGAAAACTACACTAATTATACTGCATTAGCCAATGTAAATATTTTAATTAGTATTAATATAACCTAAATATGAACAATTCATGTGTTGGAGAAAAAAATAGATACTCACATTCCAAATTTTCAATATACAGGTTTTCAAATTCCCGCTCTATTTGCCCAAAAAGTTCAAGGAGTGTATTCCGGACAGCAGATGGTAACTTAGAATCCTAGGAGGCAAAATACTGGGGGGTTATATTTTTCTTTACATATATTTGATAAAATTACTCTTCAGTCTTGAACTGATTTTAAGAGTTATCTCAATGTCCCAGCAAGGAGGTAAATTAAAACTAGTGCTAGTGTAGAAACAAAACAAATAGCTCTGTGCATCATAGAGTTATTCATTTTATATATTCTTTCTCTTTCAAGGGATAGAATTCAAATCACCTACAGTATTTGTGTTGGTTTTCTTTACTAGAGAAAAATTATAAAATCAAGATGCATGTACAATTCATTTAAAAAATAGAAAGTGAGAAAAAAAATTCTTTTTAATATCAATATGATTCCAGTTCAAGAAAAAAGAATACCTTTGTTTGATAAAGTAATTGAAAAGCTGACTATGCAACAGGTTAGAAAGTTGTGAACACAATGCATCTTATTACCAAAGCTTAAGACAAACTAAAATTTTAAATGTATTTTTGACATTTACCTACTTTTGTCACTAACCATAACTAAGTGTGAAGAAAACTACAATTTCTAATCCTTCCCTCCTCAGATATTACTCAAGCATTCTATTCCTCAGATGCTCATAGACCACAATATGTAAATTGGCTTACTACATTTACTATTTACCCAGGTAGCCAGCTATAAACATCTTTTTGAAAAAGCTTTCACTTAACTGAGTCACCTTCCGCCGCAGCGCCGGGAATTGTCTGCAGGCACAGCGGGAAAGGCCACCCATGACCCTGGCTGGGCAGGTCATTTCCAAAGTTTAAAGAGAGAGCAAGAGAAACCACTCATAGCCATGACACAGAGCACACCTGCTTTGTGCACAGTTTTACACAGGTTCACAGCTGGTTTAAGCTGTGGCACTGTGCTGGAAGAAGTGGGACCATGCTCCTTAAGCCCCTCTACAACATTCCTTTCTTCATCTGCCTCTCCCCTGATAGGGTGAGACCAGAAGCACAACAGATCCTAATGAAAAACAACTTGAAACAAAACTGATTAAACAAAAATACTAAATTAAACACTATTAAAAGAAACACTGAAGTTAGGAGAATTATTTCAAATTCAATTACCCAATAATTTCACACAGCAAGGTTATGGAAGAAACTAACTTATCCAACAACTTTTGCAACTAAAAAGGAGATGTAGAAAAGTTTTTCAAACCAATTCTCAAAGCCTGAAAGTATAAAGAAATCTAAACTTGTAATGAAGTAACCAACATAGTAAAATGCATTCACTTCCTTTCCTCTGTTTAAAATTGGCATTGTTTAAAAGAGCTTATTAAAACAGCATGTAATAATGTTATCTCCTTATCTGCAAAAGTCCTTAGCTAGATCTCATGAGGTCTACAGCTCCACTGTGCAGGGGCATTAATACTCTCTACTTGATAGAATCTGCCACCCAGCTGCTCAAGGTCAACAAAATCCAACAAGATGAGAGATAAAACATTTAAAATATCTATGCATTACAGCCTAATACACTCAGAGTTTGCTAAGAAATACTAAAACAGCTTAACATTTTGGTTTACTATGCAGGGGTGACAGCCTATCTTGACCTCTCAGCTGCCCTTCACACCTTTCCAGAAGAAAGGTGGCAGTAGTTCCAAACACATGAAGAGTTTTCTATCCAAATACTTGATTCTCCAACTTCTAGATGACTAGAAGCAACAATCTAGGCTCTGTTAATTCCCAGAAAACTACAGCTATGATTTACTAAAAAATAGATTTAATTAAAATAAAACAGTCACAAGACTGAGAAAACACCAGGTTTTCCCTTCAGTGTTTCTGCAGACTTCAGTGTGAGGTTTCTCGTAGCCAAACTCCATTCGTATTTCAAACCAACTGTCTCATAAAAACCAAGCTTTGCATCATCTTTGCCAGTCCCACACTAACACTGTGTAGTCAATTTGACAATAAATACTTTTAAACTGGTATTTGCTTATATTTGCCAGCACTGCTTCGGACAGAAGCCTTACCTACAGGTAATCTAAGAATTTTTAGGTGCAACACTCCAAGTCCAGATTGCACCCACTACACTGACATGATTAAGAAAGCTACAGAAGCAGTGGCTGCTGTTCCTTCCCTTAGGTTTAATCCCAGAATAGCACACCTTCATTTGAGCCAAACAAGACAAACAAGCCCACACAAACAAAAATCTGAGTTAGCTCACACTTCTGTCAGGCAGACAGTATTTGTTTACTTTATGGAAGGAATGCAGAACAGCGTTCCAACTAATATTTTCCCTATCAGAGTCATCATAAGAAGTATTTGGTTTATTCATTTTTCTGGATTGCTGCTATTCCAAGAAAGAAAGAATCAATCTTGATTTTTTTCTTTTGCAGGTGGGAGGGAGAGGTTGCAGTGAATAAACAGGCTGGGGGTTTTACCACTGTTTTATGGCTTGACCTTCAATCTAAGAAAACACAGAAGCTGATAAACTCCACAGGTCTCAACACAACCTGAAACACTGTCAACATTCACATCAATCATCTCCAAAGGCAGTGAGCACTTACAAGCAACAAAATTTGCTGTTCTTGCAGCTTTACTGGACATGCCTCAATATTTAAGTTTGTTTAGCTTCTCCCCATAGGAAACACATCCCAAGCAGCAGCTCACCTGCCCTTCCAACATGTCTCTCTGCAGTCCCGCCCGCTCCTGCTCGGAGCTGTTGGTCCTCCGGATGGAAAGGCTGTGTGATTTACGTTTCTGCTTGGCTTGGCGAGCAGATGCACAGCTTCCACTTTCTATTGGCATTACTTCAAAAAAACAGCTTCACAGAGGCTCCTATGATAAACTAAGGACAAGCATTACACATTACAAATTGCTTTGCCAAACGAACCACTATTTAAATATTTTTTCTCAAAATGGAAGTATTTGGTTCTACTGAACTTTGGAGTTGTTTGGGTTGTCATTAAAAAGAAGAGATCCCTCTTACTTACAGCTGGTCTTCAAACAACATTCAGTTCAAAACCATATGCATATATGAAAATAGAATGAATTGCTTCTGCATTATTTATTCATTAGCTAACAAACCTCCACAAAAGGAAAATAAATTCCACTTCCTTGCTCATTTTGGAGAACACCAGCAGAGACAGCCCCAAAATGCTTCCAGGAAACAACTATTATGCATACTATAGTTCACTGAAATGCATGCAAAATGAAAACCCAGCTGGAAAATGAAAGCAAACATGGTAATTTAGGGACACTGTCAGGTTAAAAATGTATTATTCAACTTTAAGCATTACTATACAAAATTTAACAGATGTCCTTGTTCAGAATTAGGCAGAAACTAATTTTCATTACAGAAGTTCTGAAAACTACCTTCCACCACTTTTGGCAGCTCATGGTTTCACTTTCCTTAATATTGAAAATGCCCATGAATTTATGAGAGTAGTGAAAGTGCACCTGACTTAACAGGCTGCTGGTGATGTGGTTCATTTCTGTCACCCTCATAAAGCCAAATATATGCATTTCAATATGCCTAAAACAACCTGACAGTATCACCAAACAGTATTACCATGTATGAGCTACTGCTTCCCCTGCTTAAGAAAAATCAAATTATGTCTGATTTATTGCACAGATGTGGAGAATACATATGAAAAATCAAATTATGTTTGATTGCATAAATATGGAGAATATGTTCTTTACTGTCAAAATCTTATTTTTCAAACATTTAATTACTGGATTTTTTTAATTTAAACCCCAACACTCAACAGAAATTAATTTTGGTTCATGGAGTACCAGTTGTTAAATATTTCAAATGTTTCAGGATTGATTACCCAAAATTTTTCAATCATGCACAATGAGAAGAAAATTAAAATTCATTCTCCAGCATAAATCATTTCTGAAACAACAATCAAAACTTAAAA
>WBNP01000809.1:28912-39098 GCA_013401095.1 Passerina amoena
CTGGGTTTAAGGTTTGAACCCAAAACACCTGAACCTTTTAAGCCAGGAGCATGTTGGGAAGGTTAAAATCCTACAAACTCACGACAGCTGAGAGATTTTTTTGTTTCTCTCCAGGAAAGATCTGGGGCCAAAAAAGCAGCTCTAACAGGAGACAGGGAAAAGGATGATGGGTCCTTCATGGCAGACTCACAACTGGGGCCGTGCCATGGAGCCCCAAGCCCACAGATTCCCCAGACTCATGGATGGGAGCAAATCAAGGGGGAGGGTGATTTTTCCATTCAGAAATTAGCTGGGAAAAAAACATTTGCAGCTGGGCAGGGCGTTTTCCTCCAGCATGAAACGCTCACTGCTATTTAAACACACTGGGGAAGAATTAAGGCATAGGAACAAGGGGGACTTTGGATGAGAAAAGGGAGGAGAAGCATGCTGGGCACATTTATCACAAGCCATCAAGCCAGCCTTTCATCCCCGCTGCCACCCGCCGCATGGGAAACCTCTGCCTCTGCCGGCACTCATGGGGGCCCCCCAAAAAATCCACACACAGGCACTGGGGGGAGGAACACGCTGCTTGTGCAGGAGCAACTGCTGCTGCTGTGTGCCCTGACTGCCCAGCAACAACTGCAAAACCCAGGAAAGGGAACTTTCCCAGGGGTGCAGCTCCACCAGCTGCAGAGGCCACCGCGGCTCCGGTGCCACCGCGGGTGACACTGTGGCCCAGTGACCCGCAGGAGCAGCAGGCAGGGGAGATGTTCTTGCATGGGAAAGCAGCAAAGGAGCCCTGCACAGCCGGGATTTCCAGTCCTGCAATCACACCAGCAATAAAACTCCCAGCAGTGACAAACTAATAAATATTTGAGAGCGCGCTCCGCTGCCTGTAATCATCTCCCTGGCAGACGTCTGCAGGGGGTTCCCATCTGCCGGCTTCCCTCCTTCCTGCTGGAGGTGGGTGCCTGCTTCCCAGATCTCCTCTGGGGGTTTTTTTTTAGGAAGTCCCAGGCTGTCACCATCCCACAATCTCACACGACTTTGGGGCACGGTGTTCCGGGGTGTCTGGAGCTCTTTGTGGGCAGGGAGAGACAAAAAAGAGGGGGCAGCTCCCAGCTCAACCCACGGGACCAAATCCTGAAGCCTGTAGTAGGAGCAATGAGAGGAAAAGGGAGGAGGGGAACAGGCACTTCTTTTCCTCTCCCCATCCCTCATCACACGTTTTAATCTGCAGGGGCTGAGCTGGATTATCTGCAGCATCTGTTCCCTGGGGGGGTGATTTGCAGATGTTTGCCAGCCAGCCTTTGCAACTTTGTCAAGAGCCACGACCCCAAACCCACCTCACCCCCCCAAAGGGAGCAGCACCGGGGTGGGATCCAGCCTTAAGCCCCCCTCCATCACCCCATCAATGAGGATGGCAAGCCCAGGAAGCAACTCCCCCTGCAGCAATGGCCGAGCAAACCTCCCCAGGAAAGCGTTAAAATCCTCTCTCCTGCAATTGTTATCCCTCCAAATATTTGGAAGATTACAGGAGCATTAGTGGCTGCCCATCACCCACGGCCACCCCTCCCTCCCGCCGGTCCCAGGCAGGCAGGGAAGCCATGGAAGGATGCAGGGATTAGGCTGGGATGCCTGGGTTTCTCCAGCTAAATCTCGGTGGCTGTGCATGCTTAACCCCTTCTGCCTCCACCTCCCCACATCCCTGCGCGCCTCTGGGCTCCCGGGAAGGCCTGGCAGGGAAGAGTTAAACCTGCCAGGTGGGTTAAAATCCTCCTGGAGAAATGAAAAAATAGATGACAGCTTATCTGCAGCACCACAGGAGGAGTCATGTGCCTTCCCAATCCCCCTTCCCAATCCCCCAGCAGGGATGGGAATGGCTCTGGCTCCCGAGACAGAGATGGAGGGGATGCTCCAGCCACCAGCTGGGCTCCAGGAGGTGTCTGGAAGGCTGGAGTGAGGCTGTCCCCTCACCCCAAATCCCCCCTCCTATTGCCTCCAGGGAGAATGTATGAACAGGCTCATTTAGAGATTAGTGCTGTTGCCATTTCAACTCCAGCAAATTTTGACACTGGAGCCATGGCATGGCTCCCTGCCATTCCAGAATCCCTGCTGGGACACAAAGGCATCCCACCACATCCCAGCCCATCCCTGAGCTCAGGGGGAACTGCCATCACCAATCCAGGCCTGTCCTATTCCCATGGGCTTCCCATCACAGGCTGCCTTTGGGACAACTTTGTGTCCAGTGGTGACACCCCCCCCAAACTTCCCCTCCTAAAAGCACCCTGAGCATCTTCCTCCCACAAACATCATCCTCTTCCCCAAGCATCCCCTTCCCACCTTTGCTCTGCCACGTTCAGCCTCTCACACACCCAGGGGGCCTCCAGCAATCAGCCCCATCTCCGAGGAGGTGCCAGCAGCAGGTGGCACCTTCAGAGGCAAAGTCTCCATGAGGTGGAGCAGTGCCACACCAAGCCACAGCCCCTTCTCAGCCCTTCCCAGTGGAGACACAGCAGGCAGAAAGGAGGACTCTCAGGACTCTGGCTGGTCACAGTGACCCTGGGATATTTTAGGAAGTCTCCTTTCCCAGCCTGGTGGTTGAAGAAGGAGTCAGAACTTCTGTTCTTGGTCTCAAGGTTGTTTATTGTTCCTTATCTATAAAATTCTTTCTCTGGCCTGCTGAGGTCTGTTCAGCAGGACAGACAGAGGCACTCTGACACCCTCAGGGCGGTGTTATCTTTTTATACTAAAAACTTTATTTGCAATTACTTTCCAATACCTATCACCTGTGTTAGACAGTGAGCTTCTACTCTAAACCAGTCTAAAAGTGCCACCATCACAGCAGAAGATGGAGGCCAAGAAGAAGAAGGAGAAAGGCTGGACACACCCAGATCCCTCCATCTTGCCCCCTGAACCCCCATTCTAAAAACCCCAAAAATCTATTTTTCACCCCGTGATAACTTCACTATTATTCTACTTAAACTGTTGTGCCTTGCAGATCTTCATCTAAGGTTGGTAATTTGCTCCATGGGTCATAATCAAACCCACAGGGGCACCTTGGGCTCTGTGCCAGGGTCTCTGAGCCCCCTGGCAGGGGTCTTGGCATTCCAGGGCAGTCCTGAATTCCAACAGAGGACACCCCAAGCTGCAGGCTGGAACTGAGTGTGGGTTTGGGAGATCTGAAGGCACCCACACGCTGACTCCTCACACAGAGCCCACAAAGCCCTGTGCCTTCAGCAGCCTGGGATTGCTCAGGCACGGGCTGGGAAGTGCTGACTGAGAGTGAGATGCAGGGGATGTAACAGGTCCCCAGGGCTGCAGCTGGCTGATGTAAGCCCCGGCCTCATTAACTCAGTGTGGCTCATTAACCTCTCCCTCCCGGGAGGGGACAGCCCCGAGCTGCCAGCAGAAGCCACAAAGCTGAGTGTGGAACCTTCGGGATAACCTGCGGTACCCAGCGCCCGGGTTCATTCGGGTTCAGAGTGAAAGGAAGGAAATTTCTGGAAGTTGTTCTTCCTTGGGAGGGTGGTGGCACCCTGGAACAGGTTGCCTGGAGAAGCTGTGGCTGCCCCTGGATCCCTGGGAATGTCAGCCCAGGCTGGATGGAGCTTGGAGCCCCCTGCTCTGGTGGAAAGTGTCCCTGCCCATGGTGGGGGTTGGAAACCCACAATCTCTAAAGGTCCCTTCTAACCCAAAACATTCCATGTGTGTACCCCACCTCCAGGCTGGATTTTGAGCTGAAAAACCCATGGGGGTGTGTCGCAGACATCTTTTATGAAAAAGCCTTGCCTTAGGATTTTTTCTCCTGAGAAGCTGAGAGGCCTCAGGAACAAAATATAAACATTGATTATCTGCTGCTGTGGAATGCAACAGGTGCATCTGGGATTGGCTCATGTTGGTTGTTTGTAATTAATGGCCAATCACAGCCCAGCTGGCTCGGACAGAGAGCCGAGCCACAAACCTTTGTTATCATTCTTTGCTATTCTATTCTTAGCTAGCCTTCTGATGAAATCCTTTCTTCTATTCTTTTAGCATAGTTTTAATGTAATATATATAATAAAATAACAAATCAAGCCTTCTGAAACATGGAGTCAGATCCTCGTCTCATCCTTCATCCCAAGATCCCTGTGAACGCCATCACAGGGATGCTGGGCTTATGGGGTGACCACCCTTGTGTCCCCAAGCCTGGTAATTCAGCAGGGGCTGCACAGAATGCCAGCCCCCAGGGTGCTGCTGTGTCCAGGGGTGTGCAGAAGGTGTTGTTCTACCTCTCTGCTCCCCAAAAACTGGAGCCCATCCCCTCCTGCTCCCACCAGCCAGGAAAAGCAGCTGCAATCTGCATCTGGCCTCTCCATTCTCACCACTCTTATTAATAACTAAACCTGGAAAGAACCACTTAACCTTTCCCCCAGGCATCTCTGCCTGACAACTCACTCCTTTTCCTCCACTGGCTGCCCTCTTCCAGTCCCCTCCTGCCAAACCTGCCATCATCCAGCCCCATCCCTCCATCCCAGGGCCTCCAGCTCCTCCCAGAGCCCACCCAGCCCGAGAGGGACGGACAGACAGGCATTTCCCAGGACAGACAGGCATTTCCCAGCGGGTTACAAGTCCCTCCTGTCCCTCCTGCCCGGCGACAGGCAAACTTGATAATTAGAGAGCATTCCTCCCCAGCCTGGGTAATGAGGGGGTGCACCCAGCCAGCCCTAATTACACCCTTGGAAGGAAAGAAAAAAAAAATAAGCAGATTCCTCCTCTCCCAGCTAGAGGAAGAGCCTGCAGCTGGCCTCCCTGGCTGCATACCTTTATTAAACCAGGACTGGATGGGGACAGGGAAAGGAATAAAGAAAGCAAAGTGTGTGCTGAGAAAAGGGGTGGGAAGGAGGAGCTGGGCAGCCCCACAGATATTTCTGCATGTAACAGCCTTGTTGATCAAAACTCACCTCACTTTTATGAATAAATATAAAAATATATCGACTTTTTAGCTAAATCCTCAGGTCAGGTTTTTGCAAAGCAGCCTGAGAAGTAAAGTAAGGCAGGGTGATCTCACATAGGGTATCCAACCTCAGCATCCCTGGGCATCCCACAACAGCATCCCTACACATCCCACTGAGCATCCTGGGCATCCCACCACTGCATCCCTGTGCCCCTGCCAGCCTCAGCAAAGAGTCCAACCCAAATTCCAACCATCCCCAATCCCCCAAGGGGAGAAACACCCAGGCTCTGGCAGCACCTCCCATCCTGGGAGCTGGAAAGAGAGAGATTTATCTTGTTGGTTATGCATTACACTGGAGTATTTATGGAGCCACTACTCTTTTGTTTATCTTTATGATTATGATAATCAAAGGAGAAGCCTCCTGAGAAGTGTAAACAGCTGAGATCCCTTATGGTAAAAATCTCTTCATTTTTCATTAAATGGATTTACAACACGACACAGGCAGATTGGTGTAAATTGTTCCTCATTTCTGCTTTTAGCGGTGCCGTGAGCCGCGCGGATCCCTGTAAATACCCACGGAAAACAGAGCGAATTCAAATCAAAAAAAAAAAAAAAAAAAAGAAAAAAAGGAAGAAAAAAGGAGGAGGAATTATGCAGCAAATCCCTGTTACACTCTATTGTGCTGGCTTCTTTTGTGCTGTTTTATACATTCCCTTCAGGGAAGCAGTTTTGTTGGAAAACTATCTCCAAATTTCATCTAGCGCTGGTTCTTGTTACGGGCACAGACACTTCCCTTTGTGCTATTTTAATTCCATTGTCACGGTCCCCTTGTCGAGTTTGTTCTGTTTACTGAGCTACAACGTTGTTTTTAATGGATATAATAATTATATGAACTTTTTATTTATTTGCTTTGGCCCATGAAAGGAAAGCCCCAGCAGCGGAGAAGGCGGTAACGCGCTGTTTATTCACATGTACGGCGTGTGCTGGGCTCCTGTTGTGAAAAGAATAATCATTTCAACAAGAAAAGAGAGAAGGGAGAAGAAAACAAGGAACAAACAGGGACTTGTTGCCCTGGTTAACGCCAGAAAGTCCAAAGGATTATTAATTATCCTTCAAACTGCAGCAAACTCCAACTGGAAGCTGCGAGCTCTCCTTGGAAAACACAGAGAAGGAAATAAAAAAATAATTTTAAAAAAGGGTCTCCTGTTCAACTGAGCACTGCAGTTTGGAAAAATGCTAACTCTGGGAGAAAGAAAGTCCACGGTTTTGCAGACAGAGAGCGATTTCCCCTTCACCCAAATTACATACATATTTCAAAATGTAAATTCCCCAGCGTTCCCCTTGAGAGTGCAACTTTCAGGAGGCTGTTTTGCAATGGGTGGGTTTGCTTTTTTCCCCTGAACGTGCAAATCTGGAGGCGACTTTGGGCACAAAAAGTGACTTTAAAACAGCAGCAGCAGCAGCAGCGAGAAAGGCTGTGAACCTCCCAGTGCTCCTTGGGAAGAGAGGGATGCTCTGCTGCCCATCCCTGGGCACGCACATCCCCCAGGACCAGGGGCTGGAGGGAGCAGCTTTCACCCTCTGAGCACCCCATGGAGGTGGGGACAGCCCAGCCAGGCCCTCTAAAAGTGGCCCACAAGGTTTGATGCACCTGGGTGGTGGCACTTCAGTCCCAAAATCCAGGAGGTGGCTGAGCACATCCCACCCCAAAGAAGCCAAACAAGGTAAAGCAAAAAGTTGAGGCCGCAAAGAAGGGAAGAGCAGTACAAAAGGAACAGAAAGCTGGGGGGAGGGATGGTTGTGTTTGGTTTTGGGAGGTTCGTTTTTTTTTTTTTCCCACCCTTCCTTTTTGTCTTTCTCTCACCCACTCTCTCCTGCCGGGAAGGCAAGGCTGGCTGGAAGGACGCTCCCCGCCGCCTCCAGCCAGCCTCTCTCTCTCTGCAGCCCCTCACCAGCTGCTGCCCTACTTTTCCCGACGCTTTTCCCACTCTTCTCCCGCAGCTCGCTCGGTGGCAGGCGTGGGCTGGGAGCAGCATCCCTCTCTCTCCTGCAGCTCCCGGGGCTCCCTGTGCCCCCGGAGCCAGCCCAGCATCACCTCCCGCCCTCCAGCCCAGCCCAGGGAGGCGCTGCCAGCAACGCTGCCCTGCTTTGAAATCATTTTAATCATCAGCATATTATTCTTTAATCATTAAAAAAGAACAACTAGAGGAAAGGTCCACTCCGTGCCTCAAATTCCCCATTAATTCAGCTGGGGGAGGAACATCACAGGAGAGGCTGATTAAGGTCCCCTTATTAAACAGTCTTTAAAGTTGCCCTTAATCTTTCAGATTTGTTGCCACGATAAAAAAAAAAACCTTGACAACAACAAAACAGTCACCACAAATGGAGGCTGGAAATATTTTGCTTTTTGTTGTCCTTTCTCTGCCCTTTTCTTCCCTTCTCGTTTTACTGCGGGGGAAAACAGAAGGAAAAAAATGGGGGGAGGGAGAGAATCAGGGATAGAAAAAGATTTAAGGAAAAAAAAAATAATCCCTGCTGATGCTGAATGTCAAATATTAAGATTTTTCTCTCTCTCCCCCCTCTTTCAGCAATATCCTTATTAAAGAATAAGCCCCCAAACCACCAGTGAGACTAGCTTAGATGACAAGGCTTCCCCATCCCCTTTTCTGGGCTAGGATTTGATCCCTGAAGCCAGGAGCAGGTGGGATGGGGGCAGGTACCTCAAGCCCATTGTGGCTTCCCCTCTGTGGCACAAAGAGAGGTGTCCAGCCAGTGGCAAAAGGATTTTAGCCATTACCTTGATTAGTTTTATTCCTTTCCCTCTAAACCCTGCAGCCAGCTGGGCTCCCAGCACCTCACACCTGCTTTAACCCAGAGAAAAAAAAGCTGTGGTTTGATAAAAACCATGAGGCTTGGGGGTTTTTCTGGGGAGCACGGAAGGAAAGCCCCACAAAAAACAAAGCCTTTTCCCCTCAGGCTCCATTTCCAGGGAGGTGGGGAGCCTTCAGGAGCTTCCTAGTGTTGTTTGGCACCCTCCTCCCCTCTCTGGCATTTCAATTCCACTGGACCCTGTGTCGCCACAGGTTTCTTCCTTTCTCACCACTGGGAATTTCCACCTTTTCTTCTCTGGACAGAGCCTGTGCTCCCACACCATCAAGCTTCTCTTTCCTCCTTTTGTCCTCTGGCACACACATTCCTGCTGGCACACCAATCCCAAACTAAACTCCTAGGTGGTCCAAACTCCCACAAGCATCCTTTTTGTCTCAGCATGGGCACCAGGCTGGAAATGCCCCAGTTTTGGGGGTCTGTGCCACCCTGTGTAGGTGGGACTCCACGTGGAAGCATCCCTGCTGATGCTGCAACAAGCCAACACTTCCTCCCACACCTTCCTCTCCCTCTGCTGGTATTGATACCAATTCCTTGAGACCCCAAGGTATTGATAAAAATTGACCTTCAAAATGCACAATGCTGACAAGTAAAACGAAGTCTGGCATGTTGAATTCAGTGACAAACACGCTGAGCATCTCCAAAAGCTGAGCATGGCTCTGGTGGGTGCAGGACATGCCAGGCACAGCAGTGGAATGGCCCCTGCAGGGCTCAGGGGCACCTCTGAGGGCAGAGACACTGGGAATTCCTCTGCAGCATCCTGGGCATCCCTCTGCAGCAGTTTTTTATTACCTCTTTTTTTTAGCTTTCTGATGTTTGCTTTCTCTTTTTCTTTCAGTATAGTTTTATTATATCATTTTCTTTTAATATAATATATATCATAAAATAATAAATCAGCCTTCTGAAAAATAGAGTCAAGATTCTCGCCTCTTGCCTCATCCTGAGGACCCTCAAACACAACCACATTTAGTGACCTCGAGTGAGTGACATTGGGCATCCCACCAAAGCATCCTGGGTGTCACTGACATATTTTATGAAAATCTTTTCGCTAAGATTTTTCTCTTGAGAAGCTGAGAGGCTTCAGAAACGAAATGTAAACTCTCTGATAGTTGTAGAATGTGGTGTAAAGATCGTTTACTGGCAAGTACATCTTTGATTGGTCTCATGTGAATTGTTTCTACTTGATGACCAAGCATAGTTTAGTTGTGTCGAAGCTCTGAGTAGTTACGAGCCTTTTATAATTCTTTTTTAGCTTTCTGATGTTTCCTTTCTCTTTTTCTTTTAGTATAGTTTTCATATATAATTTTCTTTTAATATAATATATATCATAAAATAATAAATCAGCCTTCTGAAACATGGAGTGGAGGTTCTCATCTCTTCCCTTGTCCTGGGGACCCTAAGTGAGTGACACCCCACATTGGGCCATCCACTGCAGCATCCTGGGCTTCCAGGTGATCCAGAAATTCTCAGGGGAGCAAGGGCAAAGGGTCACCCATCCTGAACGTCATGGAAAAAGCAGGGAAAATCCCGGTGCCCACCAGCCTGGTCCTTTTCCCCTGGCTGTCCCGCAGTGCTGCATTTCCATAAACGATTGGCACTGATTGCTTTAAGCGCGGGGGCTGTGCTGCGGGTAATGGGAGTCATTGAGTGACCTCTGCTCCGGGTGGGGCCGCAGCTCGGCTCCCTCTTACTTCGGCCCACATCCCTGAATGGCCTCTCTGCCCTGCCCTGCAGCCTGTGAAATATGAATTTTCTGATTGGCTTTTTGCAAATATTCAAATGACTATAGTATGTGTTATGTTAGAAAGTGATGCTGTATTAATTCTCTTAAGTAGTGTGTTAAGTATAGTTTTAGGTTATAACATAAGGTTAAAATAGAAACTATGCTATGGAAGATAGTTTTTTTAAAGAGAGGACCTGTGGCGAGATAGCAGCCACAGGACACCCAAATCTTTCAGAGAAAAAAAGAATTTATTGCTCCATTATCAGGAGAAACGAACTTCTTCCTGCCTTGCTCAGCCCTGAAGACTCAGTCAGGGTTCAGAGGAAGAAGCTGACACTGCCCAGACAGAATCCTGTGTTTGAATGGAATTTATGCATCATGGATGAGGTGTATGAATATGCAACAGGCTGTTGCTTTTAAGGGTTAATCCTCTGTTAACGTGGGTCCTATGCTGCCCAAAAAAGGTGCCCAGACTGTCCATACCTCTTTGTTTTTATTGTCTCATATTGCCCTAATCTCAATTGTCCAAATTATTATTACTCTAATTATATTACTATTTTCATAACCATTTTATTACTATTAAACTTTTAAAATTCTAAAAAAAGTGATTGGTGTTTTTCACACTGCCCCAAAGGCTCCACAAAGAGCTCTGCCCAGGGGCT
>WBNP01000810.1:0-12396 GCA_013401095.1 Passerina amoena
GCAGGGACACCTTCCACTGTCCCAGGTTGCTCCAAGCCCTGTCCAACCTGGCATTGAGCACTTCAAGGGATGGGCCAACCACAGCTTCTCTGGGCAACTTGTGCCAGGACCTCACTGCAAGGGAAGAATTCAGGGAAGAATTCCTTCCCAATATCCCATCCATCCCTGCCCTGTGGCAGTGGGAAGCCATTCCCCTTGTCCTGTCACTCCTTGTCAGAAACCCCTCAGGGCGTTTGTTGCTTTGTCCCTCTGATGGAATCTCCAGGATTGCTCTCATGCCAAACTGGTTTCCATTTCCCTCTTTCCCTGCCAGGATTACTACAGCAGTGGGTACTACCCCGAGGTGGAACCAGCCCAAGCCTCACCACAGGAGACCAGCACCGACTCCTCCTTCATCGACGACGAAGCGGTTGGCACCTGATTTTCTGTCCCCACATTCTGTGGGGTTTGGCTTTGAGCTCTGCCAGAACTCAGGAGCCTCTTGGCAGCCACACTCCTGCCCCCCAGCACAGCCTGGGTTCCCAGGGGCTTGGGCTGGGTGGTTTTTCTGGGGGGGCCTCTTGCTGTGTTGTGGGCACATGTGGGGTCCTGCTCCAGCTGGGTCTGCAGGCCCATAAATACAGAGTAGAATCAATTGTTGAGGTTGGGAAAGGCTTCCAAGACCATCACCCAGCACTAAACCATGTCCCCAAGTGCCACATCCACGTGGCTTTTAAATCCTGGGGGTGGGGAGTTCACCACTGCAGCCTGTGCCAGGGCTGGACAGCCCTCTGGGTGGAGGAATTTTCCTTGTATCCAACCTCTAACCCTGTATCTAACCCTGGCACAACTTGAGGCCATTTTCTCCTGTCCTGTCCCTGTTCCCTGGGAGCAGAGCTCTCTGGCAGTCCCCTCCTGTCAGGGACTTGTGCAGAGCCAGAATATTCCCCTGAGCCTCCTTTGCTCCAGGCTGAGCCTCCCCTGGTGCTCCAGCCCCTTCCCCAGCTTTGTTTGCTTCTCTGGACATGCTCCAGCCCCTCAATCTCTTGTCATGAAGGGCCCCAAACTCACCCTAGGATTGGAGATGCCAGCACAAGGATGGGCACTGCCTGGAAGCAGCAGCAAATGCTGAAATTCTCCAAAAGATCAAAACCCTAGCTGAAAAACTGTTTGCTGTGCCTGGTGTCAGGTCAGTGCTGGGTGTAATTGCAGCTCTTCTGTTCTTCCTTCAGTTCAAACGTCTGCAGGGCAAGAGGAATCGTGGCAGGGAGGAGATCAACTTTGTGGACATCAAAGGTGACGACCAGCTGAGCGGGGCCCAGCAGTGGCTGACCAAATCCTTGACAGAGGAGAAGACCATGAAGTCATTCAGCAAGGTGGGTGGAGGGTGAGGGCTGTGCTTGGAGCCTCTGCTGAGTGCCCAAATCCTGCTGGAGCTGTGCTGGGTGCTGGGCACTCACCAGGGAGGGGAAAGAATGACATGTGAGAGCAGTGAAGTTCTCAGAACACAGCGTGTGGGTGGGGAGGGCCAGCCAGGAAGTGCTGCAGCCCCAGGAATCTGCAGTTTAATGGGGAACAAATGCTTGGGGTGGCTCTGTGCAGGTCTTGGTTTGCTGTCCAAGCATCTCTGAACAATTCACCTCTTTCTGCTTTTCCAGAAAAAAGGAGATCAGCCCACAGGACAGCAGAGGAGAAAACACCAGATCACATACCTGATCCATCAGGTGAGTGGCCTCCCTGTGGTGTGTGAGCTGATCCAGCAGAACTGCAGGGCAGCACAAGGCTGGGGTGCCAGGGGCTGGCCCTGAGAACCCCCTGAGCCCTGGTGAGACCCAGTGGGGCCAGTCCTGGCCCTGAAGGGCTCCCAGTCCTGAGCTTTCAGCATTGCTTTGCCCTTCCTGCACGTTCTGAGGCCCTGGGATCCTGTCCTGGATTCTGCCCCGGGCTTGGCTGCTGAGCCCATCCCCACAAGAAGCTGCTTTTCAGCATCAATGAAATGCCTGTGCATCCCAATTAATCCAGGCCTGTGTCAGGATGATTGTGCAAAGCCCTGTCCCCACGAGAAGCTGCTTTTCAGCATCAATGAAATGCCTGTGCATCCCAATTAATCCAGGCCTCTGTCAGGATGATTGTGCAAAGCCCTGGAAGAGGCTTTTGGCTGAAGGGCTCCCTAATCCACATGAGGCAGGAATGCTGCTGAGTCACTGAAACACACAGGGTATAACAGCATCCTCTCCATCTCTGCAGGCCAAGGAGAGGGAGCTGGAACTGAAAAACACATGGTCTGAAAACAAGCTCAGCAGAAGGCAGACTCAAGCCAAGTATGGGTTCTGACACATCTGTCCTGCTTTTTGGCTGCTGTGTCCGGTGTCTGCTGGGCTCCTGGAGATCAGCCAGGCCCCAGCACGGGGCTGGGAGGATGCTGCACTCCCTGGCCTGGCAGGAAGAAGGGGCATTGCAAGCAGGTCCTGAAACTCCAGCTGTTAATCCTTCCCCTCCCTCCTTGTAAATGTGGAAGGTTCCCAGCGGCCAAGGACGGTCCCGAGGCAGCACGGGGAACGTGCTGGGTGTGAGGCTGCAGCTCCTGTCCTGAGGGAACAGGCTGAGCCTCCTGACCCTTCAGCAGAGGCTCAATGAACTCCCAGTTCCCACTTTGCTCCTCTCTTGGACTTGCTGTGCATTGAGAATGTCATTTTCCTTTCTAAAACACGGTGAGTTCCAAGAGCAAGCCTGGCTTTGGAATTTTTATTTTGGTCCTTACCTTTAAGGTGTCCTCACAGCTGTTTTCCTCGTGTCTGGGCTGCTCCAGCACTCCTCTCATGTCAATAATTTTGAAGAATTTTGATATCTTGGTTTTTAATTGGGTGGTTTTTGCTCTGGGCTCCACAGGCTGAGCCATGCAGGTCAGAGCCTGTGCCAGAGGAAGCACCACACGTGGAGGGGAGGTTCTCCTGCCTGGCACACTCAGGGCTTTGGGTTACCCTGAGCCATGTGTGCATGTATATTGTCCTTCCTTTTTCCTCCTCTTTCCTTCTCCCCCAGCCCAAGGCCTCCTGTCCTGCCCCAGGCTGTTCTCAGACTCATCAAAGTGAATGTCCCTGGTGTGGCTGCCTGGGACTGAGCTCTGCACTTTCCTCTGGGCACACACTGAGGAGAGCTGCCAACTGTAATTCTTTTTTTTTTTCCCAGCTTGTTTGTATCAATTCTGTTTCAATTAAGTGTTGACTTTACCCTCCTGGCTGGGAAGAGGAGACTGCCCAGCCCTAATTTCTTCAAATCAAACCTTTTTTTTTTATATTTAAGGAATTCTGTCAAGGTGATGCGACTGCAAATCCTGTGCAGCTCTGCTGGCCCAATCCATGGATCCAAATCTGTGGCATCACTTTGTTTTTCACCAAAGCATGTGATGCTGAAGGGAGCAGAGAGCTGGCCTGGTTATTTAACTTATATTCCCACCAATCTGGGTTTTATTTGGCTCAAATGGCCAATATTTGTTATTCTGGTAAGAAGAACTCCCAAGAGGTGGTTTTTCTCCCATGTTACCTCTTAAAAACAGGCAAACCCCCATGACTGAAGTCTTTTCTTAGAACATTTTAAACTAATCTCATTTTTAGTTTAGCTCCCTGTATGTTTAGTACTTTTCAGAGCCTGTTTTGAGTATTTGAATGATCAGAATAAAGTTACTGTTGAGTAATTTATTCATATCTTGTATGTACAGTGAAATCCTCCCAGAAGAGAGTTACTGAAGGAACATATTTCTAAATGAACCCACCCAGCCCTGTTTCCATCACCAGGGGCTCAGATCCTCATCCAGGTACCCTCTTGGCCTGGGGAATTTGCAGTGTGGGGGCTGGAACTGCCACGTTCCCCTTTCCATTTCTCATTGGGGTTATGGCTTGGGTTTAGCACCAAGGGAAGTTCCAAGGGCTCCTGTTCCACTTTCAGCCCACTGAGAGCAACAAAATTCAGGTCTGTGAAAGGTCAGAAGTGAATTTTCCCAGAGATAAAACAGCTGCAGTCCCCCAACCCTCCTTTTCCCTCCAAGCCAGGGCTTTGGCCATCCCTGTTCCTGGGAGCATCACTGGCACTGCCCAGCTCCACTGTGCCTCACCAGGGTTTGTGCCCCACAGGACAGCACTGAGACAGTGGTGTCACCCCAAATGTTGTGGCTGAGGACGCAGGCAGGGCTTGGGGAGGTTCAGAGTAGGATCACTCCAGTTTCTGTCCAATTTATTATCCAAGTGCATGCACCAACTGTGCCAAACTCATCCCTGTTTTCCCTCTAACCTGTAGCCTTTTTCCCAGTTTCTGGCCAATTTAATATCCAACTGTGCCCAAACTCACCCCTGTTTTTCCTCTAACAGCCTTTCCCCCTCATTTTATTACCAGAAGTCTCTTGGGATGTGTTCATGGGTAGGGTCAGGCTCCCCCTGTGCTGTCCAGCAGGGTTGGGAAGCTGGAGGAGCAGGTTGGCACTGCCAGCTGGGGCCAGCAGCAGCCTTGGAGCTCCTCCCAGGACCAAGGGCTTCCTGCAGTGAGCTGGAGGCTGAGGTTGCTCCTGCCAGGATCCAGGTGGTTTAGGAGCAGTCCCCAGGCAGCTGCTCGTACACGTTCTCAGCCGTGGGGTGCAGGTCCCTGGCTGTGCTCCTGCCGTACACGGGGTCATCCAGCTCCAGCTCTGGGCTCAGGACAACCTGGGGGATTCCCAAGAGAGGGAATTGAGAGCCAGGAACAGCACAGGGTTGGTGTTTCACCCCCCCAGCCCTTGGCCTTGGGACAGGGACTCAGGTTTTGTAAGGACCTGGAGTGCCGGGACAAGGGGGAATGGTTTCCTGCTGCCAGGGATGGATGGGATATTGGGAAGGAATTATTCCCCCTGTCAGGGGCCAGGGATGGATGGGATATTGGTGAGGAATTCTTCCCACTGTCAGAGACAGCTGGGATATTGGGGAGGAATTATTTCCAGTGCCAAAGATAGGTGGGAAATTGGGGAGGAATTCTTCCCACTGCAGAGGGCAGAGATAGGTGGGAAATTGGGGAGGAATTCTTCCCACTGCCAGGGATGGATGGGATATTTGGGAGGAATTCTTCTCACTGTCAGAGACAGCTGGGATATTGGGAAGGAATTCTTCCCAGTGCCAGAGATAGGTGGGATATTGGGGAGGAATTATTCCCAGTACCAGGGGGTAGGGATGGATGGGATATTTAGAAGGAATTCTTCCCAGTGCCAGAGATAGGTGGGATATTGGGAAGGAATTATTCCCACTGTCAGAGATAGTGGGATATTGGTGAGGAATTCTTCCAACTGTCAGAGATAGGTGGGATATTGGGAAGGAATTATTCCCACTGTCAGAGATAGGTGGGATACTGGGAAGGGATTCTTCCCACTGCCAGGGATGGATGGGATATTGGTGAGGAATTCTTCTCTATGAGGGTGGGGAGGCCCTGGCACAGGTTGCCCAGGAAAGCTGTGGTTGCCCCATCCCTGGAAATGTTCCAGGCCAGCTTGGACAGGGCTTGGAGCACCATGGAAGGTGTCGCTGCCCCTGGCAGAGGGTGGAATAGAATAGGATGGGTTTCTTTCCAACCCAAACCATTCCAGCTTCCCTGGGCTCCTGGTGTGGAGCAAACCCCGATCCCCCAGACTCCAGGAGCCTCGTGCTGAGGCTGAGCTCTGGAGCCAGGAGCTGCCTTGGGGACGCCCCCACCTGTGTGCCCGTGCTGGGAGCTCCTGCATCCTCCCTGTCCGTGCTGCTGGGCGCCGCCGAGTGCTGCCTCCTCCTGCAGTCCTGGCTGGAAACGCTGCGGAACAGCCGCCGGTGGGGCCGCGCTTTGGGGGGCAGTGTGGAGAAGGCGCTTTGGGGGGCTCTGGGGGGCCGGGCAGGCACATGCTGCCCAGCCAGGGCCACCTCGGAGTAGATGTTCTCCTCGGGGCTGCCTCGGGGGCTCCAGCCGCGGGCCATGGCATAGAAAGGGATGGGCTCCTCGGGGAGGGGTCCCCCTGGGCTGGGGGGTCCCCCTGGGGTGGGTTCCTGGGGTTTGGGGGGGTCGATCTCCTCCCGGGGCTCGGCGTACACGTGGAAGCACATGAGCTGCTGGTACTTGGCCTCGGGGGGCTCGGGGCGGGCGGATTCCTTGTGCACCTGGGCATAGGGGGCCTCGGGGGCTGCGGCGCTGCTGGAGGGGCTCTGCAGCCCCCGAGCCGCGCCCCGGGAGCTGCTCTTGGCAGGGAGAGACGGCGGAGCCTGGGGGGGAGATGGGACAGGGCGGAGGTGAGGGTGGGAGGGGGTGTCACTGCATCAGCCTGTCCTTGGGCAGTGCCTCCATCCCCCCGACCCGTTATCACAGGTGAGGGTGGGAGTGGATGTCACTGCATCAGCCTGTCTTTGGGCAGTGCCTCCATCCCCCCGACCCGTTATCACAGGTGAGGGTGGCAGTGGGTGTCACTGCATCAGCCTGTCTTTGGGCAGTGCCTCCATCCCCCCTGACCCGTTATCACAGGTGAGGGTGGGAGTGGATGTCACTGCATCAGCCTGTCTTTGGGCAGTGCCTCCATCCCCCCTGCCCCGTTATCTCACCCCGTTATCACAGGTGAGGGCTGGCAGTGGATGTCACTGCATCAGCCTGTCCCTGGGCAGTGCCTCCATCCCCCCTGCCCCGTTACCTCGGCTCTGGGGGTTTCCAGAGTGTGCTCTGGGAGCTTGGCCGCTGCGTGGCTCGCTGCGGGATGAGCAGCATCCCGCCCTCGGGGCTCCTCTTTCTGCAGGGAGAGCAGAGAGCTGTCGGGATGGCTGCGTGCTCAGGGCACACCCAGCTGGGTGCTGGCTCCGTGCTCCTGCTCGCCAGGGTGGCTGCAAACCCTGGTTCTTGTGATGCTTGGATTTCCCTTGGGAAAATCCTCTGGATGGCTGCAGGTGTTGTGATTTCAGGGTTCAGCCCAGAACCTCGGGTCCCTCCCCTGATCATTCCCTGCCAGGTGTGTCAGTCACCTCTCCTTTCCCCTCCCAACTCTGGAATTCCAGAGTTGAGTGATTGGATTCAAAGGATGCCCTCTACCCCTGGGGGGGGCATTGGGCCATCCAGGTGTCCTTTGTCCCTTTGTCCCTCCCCTCCTGTCCCTGCTTGGTGGCTCCCTACCCCTTCCCTGCCCCTCTCCCCGGGGTTCAAAGGAGCAGCACCCACGGGCTCAGGGAGTTCTGTTGGAGCTGGGGCTGCATTCAATAATAAAGCTCTGGATCCAAACCCTCCATCAGAACCGACTCCTTTCCTTCAGCATCGCCTTAAAGCTTCTCTGGCAGAGACAAACCTGAGGAGCACCAGAGCTCCTGTCCCCATGCACCCAGCTGCAGCTCCCAGCTGGCCAAAAGTGTCTCTGGGGTGAAACACCACACACACAACCAGCCCAAAGTGTCTCTGGGGTGAAACACCAACATCCAGCCAGCCAAAAGTGTCCCTGGGGTGAAACACCACACACCCAGCCAGCCCAAAGTGTCTCTGGGGTGAAACCCCACAGTTGCCACTTTTTGGTCCAGCACCAAGGGCCAGACAAGCTCAGGCACGTCCTGTCCAGCTATATGGGTAATATTCCAATATGCAGGAGCTCTCAGGGGCACTCAGGATCTCTCGGGGGCTCTCAGGGGCTTTGGGGCCTCTCAGGATCTCTCAGGATCTTTCAGGATCTCCCAGGATCCCTCAGGAGCTCTCAGGGTCTCTCGGGATCTCTTGGTGGCTTTCAGGATCTCTCAGGGGCTCTCAGGATCTCTCAGGATCTCTCGGGATCTCTCAGGGGCCCTCAGGATCTCTCAGGATCTCTCAGGATCTCTCGGGATCTCTCAGGAGCTCTCGGGATCTCTCAGGATCTCTCGGGATCTCTCAGGAGCTCTCGGGGTCTCTCAGGGGCTCTCGGGGTCTCTCAGGATCTCTCAGGATCTCTCAGGATCTCTCAGGATCTCTCGGGATCTCTCAGGGGCTCTCAGAGTCTCTCAGGATCTCTCAGGAGCTCTCAGGGTCTCTCAGGATCTCTCAGGGTCTCTCAGGGTCTCTCAGGATCTCTTGGGATCTCTCAGGGTCTCTCAGGAGCTCTCAGGATCTCTCAGGATCTCTCGGGATCTCTCAGGATCTCTCAGGATCTCTCAGGATCTCCCAGGATCTCTCAGGATCTCTCAGGTCTCTCGGGCTCAGCACTCACCCGTGTGCAGGCCAGGGGCACGGTGAGGAGCTCTGGGTACGGGCTCACCGGGGCCGTGCTGTGGTGCTGCAGCAGCTGGGCCAGCTCGGCGTGGGCGCTGCGCTCGCCCAGGATCACGTAACGCCCGTCCGGCCGCTGGTCCAGGACAAAGTGCCGGCAGCGATCCCTGCCCCTGGCCGGAGATGGCACGGCATGGCATGGCACAGCATGGCATGGCATGGCATGGCATGGCACGGAACGGCACAGAACGGAATGGCACAGCGCGGCATGGCATGGGCACAGCCACCAGGAGGGGACAGAGCATGGCATGGCACAGCATGGCATGGTATGGCACGGTATGGCACGGCACAGCATGGCACGACAAGGCATGGAATGCCACAGCACAGCGTGACACAGCAGGGCAGTGCACGGCATGGAATGCCATGGCATGGCCTGCACAGTATGGCCTGGCATGGCATGGCATTGCACAGCATGGCATAGAATGGCACAGTACAGCACAGGCACAGCATGGCACGGCACAGCACGGCACGGCACAGCATGGCACGGCACAGCATGGCACAGCATGACTGGCGTAGCACAGCACAGCACAGCACAGCACAGCACGGGCACAGCCAGGAGGGGCCTGATCTGCCTGGCCCCTCAGCCCAGGCCGCAGCTTTGCTCACCTGTAGGACAGCAAGGAATGCACAGCATGGAATGCACAGCACGGCATGGCACGGCACGGAATGCACAGCACGGCATGGCACAGCATGGCACGGCACAGAATGCACAGCATGGCACGGCACAGCACAGAATGCAAAGCATGG
Source organism: Passerina amoena (assembly GCA_013401095.1). NCBI lineage: Eukaryota > Metazoa > Chordata > Aves > Passeriformes > Cardinalidae > Passerina > Passerina amoena. The sequence continues at coordinate 8,974 of WBNP01000810.1, forward strand.
CACGGCACAGCATGGCACGGAATGCACAGCATGGCACGGCACAGCATGGCATGGCACAGCATGGCACAGCACGGAATGCACAGCATGGCACGGCACGGAATGCACAGCATGGCACAGCACAGCACAGAATGCACAGCACAGAATGCATGGCACGGCACAGCATGGAATGCACAGCACGGCATGGCACAGCACAGCATGGCACAGCATGGAATGCACAGCATGGCACGGCACGGCATGGCACGGCACGGCACGGCACAGACAGCATGGCACAGCACAGCATGGTATGGCACAGCACGGCATGGCACAGCATGGCACAGCATGGCACAGAGGCAGGGAGGGGCCTGATCAGGCCAGGCCCCCCTCAGCCCAGCCGCAGCTTTGCTCACCTGTAGGACAGCACGAAGCCCACGGTGCTCTCGCTGAAGCGCACCAGGAAGCAGCCCAGGGGCTGCTCCTGCAGCAGCTCCTCTGCCTCCCTGCAGGAATGTTAATAATAATTTATAATAATTAACCTTCTAAAATATACATTAAATATTGTTGCAGCTTAGAAAACTAACTAACATAGGCCTATTGTTCTATTTCTCACGTCTGCACTACAGCTTAGAAATCTTTTTTGCTCCTTTAGCATCTGTTCCCATCAATGCTGCTTAAGGCCTGCTTTTTTTACCACCTTTCTGATTTTTATAGATTCCAACACCCTCCAACCTCACCCCCTCCCTGTGATCCGTGTCCAGCTCCCTGTCTGGGAGCCCAGGGAGGGGACCCCGGGCTGAACCACCCCCTGCTCCCCTCCCCGGCTCACCTGCGGCTGGTGAAGCCGTGGAACCACGAGGGCAGCTCCCCCTGGGGCCCCAGCCTGTGCGCCTGGGTCTGCTCGAACCACAGCCTGGTGCGGGCGCGCAGCGCCACCCGCTCCTCATCCTCGGGCGGCGCCGGGGCTGCCGGGGCTGGCCACAAACCTGCAGGGACCTGAGGGGACAGGGACAGCACCGGGAGCTCGGGGGGGGGACACACAGCAAGGAGGTTCAGTGTGTCAGCACCCAGGACATCCCCCTGGCTGTCCTGAGCAGCCCAGACCCTGCCAGGGGGCTCAGGGAGCCTGGCACAGAGCCCAAAATGCCTGTGTGGGTTTGATTATGACCCAAATCACCAACTTTGTATGGAGATCAGCAAGCCACAACACTTTAAGTAGAATATTAGTGAAGTTATCACAAGGTGAAAAAATAGATTTTAGGGTTTTTGGTATGGGGGTTCAGGGGGCAAGATGGAGGAATCTAGGCATGTCCAGCCTTTGTCCTTCTTCTTCTTGGCCTCCATCTTGGGCTGTGATGTTGGCACTTTTAGATTGGCTTAGAGTAGAAGCTCACTGTCTAACACAGGTGATAGGGATTGGGAAGTAATTGTAAATATTGTACACGTAGTTTTTGGTATAAAGACATAAAACCGCCCCGGGGGCAGGCAGAGTGCCTCAGACTGTCTTGCTGAGCTGACCTCGCCAGGGCAGGAGAAAATTTTTAACAGATAAGATAAAATAAACAACCTTGAGACCGCGAAATGAAGAGCCCTGACTCCTTCTTCAACCTCTGGGCTGGGAAAAGAGACTTTGGAACTGTTCTTGGGGTCACTCTGAGCAGCAGAGATCCCAACACCAGTGCAGCCCCTGAGGGTGTGGGAGCACTGGGAGGGTGAGCTGGGTTCGTGCCCACCCTGCTGTGCCCATGTCCTACCCTGCTGTGTCTGCTGGGCCGTCCTGGGGGCTGCTCAGAAGCCCCCTGGGGCTGGCTGGGGGTGCTGCTGGGCGCTGCCTTGGCTCTGCCTGTGCTGTCCTCACCGAGGGGCTTGAAGGTGCTGAAGAGGGGCCGCTCGTCATCCATGGAGTGCCCTGCGCCAGGGAGAGGGGAGGAAAAGGCTCAGGGCAGGGGAGAGCACTGGGGGGGGCTCCGAGACACCCCCACAGGCCCTGCTGTCACCATCACCTTCACCTTGTGCTCCCCAAGCTCAGGCTCAGCACCCCGATCCTCCCCAGGCTGCAAAATGGGGGGGGACAGTGACCTTGGCACCCCAGAGGAGAAGGGGGGACAGTGGAGGAGCTCAGGGGGGAGCACATGAATCCTCCAGCCCCTCTGAAGTCCTCAGTGTGTCAGCTCAGCCCTGGGAAGGGGAGGGAGAGGCTGAGCAGCTCCTGAGGGACCTTGAGCTTGACCCTGAGCTGCCAACACCCAGCAAAACAACGTTAATGCCCAGCAGAGGCTTGAGGGGGTGGAAGATGCTGGGGCTCCATGGATCTGGGAGGAAAAGCCGAGTCAGAGGAGTGGGTCCGGGCTTGTCTGAGAGTGAGGGGACCCAGGCACCTTTTCAAGGGGATCCAGCTCCACCCCAGCTCCACCTTTAACCCACGGCAGTGCCCAGCCTGGCCCTGCAGGCAGGGGAAGGTGAGGAAGGTGTTGACAAAGAGAAACAAAACACCCCAAACTGCACTAACCCAGCTCAGGGCGTGCTGGGAAGCAGAATTTGGGGTCAGGTGCTGCCCAGGTCAGGCTGTTGGGGACAATGGCGCTGTCCCCAGCTGGGTGGGGGTGCTGGGCAGGGGTGGGGGGCTCAGCCCTGCTCCCCCAGCAGCTTTGGTGGGGCAGTTCAGGGGGATTTGCTCGCTGGGGCAGGATGTGCCTCTGAAACCCTGCGGTGCTGAGGTGGGAACGAGTCAGATCAGCCCTGAAACGGGCTGGAAGTTCTGCTCTGTGCGACAGTTCCGGGCTGAACTTCCCCCTTTGGAGAGGGTACGATCTGCCAGGAGGGGCTGGCGTGGGCAGGGCACCCCAATCCCTCTCTTTTCACCCCATTATTGTGCCTTTGGGCAGGGGGGGCATCCCTGCACCGCCTGTCCAGTGTCCCCTGCTCAGGGTTCACTCCTTGGCCTTGCTGCAAACCCAACCCCAGCCCCCAAATCCCAACCCAGCCCCCAAACCCAACCCCAAATCCAACCCCAGCCCCCAAATCCAACCCCAGCCCCCAAATCCAACCCCAGCCCCCAAATGCAACCCCAGCCCCCAAACCCAGCCCCAAACCCAACCCCAGCCCCCAAACCCAACCCCAGCCCCCAGCCCAAGCTCCTACCTCTGCTCGGTGTCCGTGGCTGGTGATGCAGGGGCAGGGGACAGGGGGACAGGCAGGGGACAAGCAGGACGGGCAGGATGGGCAGGGGATGGGCAGGATGGGCAGGACAGGAAGGAGACAGGCAGGGGATGAGTAGAACAGGCAGGGGACGGGCAGGAGGATGAGCAGGGGACAAGCAGAGGACAGGCAGGGGACAGGCAGAGGACAGGCAAGAGACAGGCAGGGGACAGGCAGGGGATGGGCAGGGGACAAGCAGAACGGGCAGGGGACTATCAGGATGGGCAGGACAGGAAGGGGACAGGCAGGGGG
>WBNP01000811.1:0-11957 GCA_013401095.1 Passerina amoena
TGGGATGGAACAGAGCATCTTTTGAAATGTTGGTGATGGGATGATGGGACCAGCCCAGGAATCCCCCTGCTGTGCTCTCCATGGTGTGGGTCCTCCTGCAGGTGTAAAAGGAACTAAGGGATGCTTATCTTTATTTATCAAGGGTGAAGGAGGTGGATGGCAGAGATTTTTTTGAAGCTGGGCACCTGTCAGGGCTGTGTTTGTGCCCAAAGGCAAAGTTGCCTGTTCCTAGAAAGCCATGCCACCTTTTAAATAAGATAACTGGAAATCAAAGTTACTCTATGTTTGGGGCCTTCTAGCAGAAGGTGTTTTGGCTGTCATGTTCCAGGACCTGCTTTTAGAAACATTTCTAAAATTTAGTGTTAAAGTAGTTGACCATGTGATGCTGCACTAGAATAGTCAGAATTAAATGGGATTTTAGGAGCACGGGACCTTTCAAGCCCCATGAAATGTAAATAGAAATGACCTTTATATCAAACACACCCTGGACAGTGGTTTAAAAGTTGTGGAAGTGTCTTGCTCACCTCTTGCTCCTGGCTCTGCAGGGCCCAGGCAAGGAAGGACACTGATGCTCTGATGTCTCCTTGGAAATCCGTGTGTCCAGCCCTGTCTGCTGGCACTGGAGAAGTGTGGCTGAAATTTGGGAAGGGTGCAGGTAGGGGACAGAACCTTCTAGAGTCCAGCTGTGATCTAGACCCAAATGAAAGCCCTGATGGGGTTGTGCCCCCAGGCAGCTGGAGAAGTGCTTGTGCACTGGGAGAGTCTCATGGAGGCAGCTTGGGCAGTCAGGCTTGGTCAGTGCCTGCTGCAGAATTGGCATCTTCTTGCTAAATGGGCTGGAGGAGCAGTGTCACCGAGGCAGGTGGCTGAGTTCCCCAGGTCCTGAGGTGGGCACTGGGGTGGGCACTGGGGTGCTGTGCCTTGGCACCCCCACAGCGCTGGCGCTCCAGAGCTCTCCCTGCAACAAAACCTTGTGGGAACTTGGGAAATGGGAACCACGGAGGGTAATCTCTGCTTTAAAGAGGTGTTGTCTTTCTCTTTTATCCCTCCTTGGCCTTTGATTTTAAAACTAGCAGGGGAGTGTGATTTTCCTGCCTGGCCAATAGCACTGCCTGGATCTGAATTATTCAGTGTAGCACTTGGCATTCTGCACCCTGCTCCCACTTAAGCTCTTTTTCTCCTGTTCCTTCATGTGGAGATTTTCACATCAGTGAAATTGGATGTGTTTAAGAGAGGTGTTTGTGGCCCAAGTATTCACCAGTATAAGCTCTACTCTTCCCCTTCCCTTTCCCCTCCATTAACCATTGAGGATCAACTAATGTCTAATCTCTTCTCTTCATTATTGCTTCGTTCTGAAATAATTTTGTATGTCATTAGTCATTTGTTCCTTTAGGGTATATTAGAAAAATATACATCAGTCCCCCCCAGTCTTCTTTGTAAGGTTTCTTGGAGCCACTGAAGTCAGAGGGGCAAAGAAGTACATTAAAAACGAAACACTCTGAAACACTCTGCCTGTGTTCTGCAGACCCAGCACATTTTATGCTTAGATTTGAATATAACTGTTGGTCTTTTTCACCAGTTTCATGTTCTTTTCTCTCTGTCATCTTCCTCCTTCAATTCAAACTAAAAGTTAAGAGCAGCAATTGTCAGTGTATGCTGTAAAATAATAATATGCTTCCCTCCAGCACACAAGTGCCTCTTGTTTTGCCAGTGTTTGAATCTTTTACTCTGATTAGGTTATTGCATGTGGCATTGGTCCATCATGCTACTTAAGGAAAAAAATCTGTTGCTGGTGTCCAGGTGCCTCAGAAAAATACAGCTCCTCTTTTTGCAAAGTGAAGTTTGCGTAGAGAGAAGGTCCCTGCCCCAAAAACCCTGAGCAGAGGGGCCAAGAGAGAGAAAATTCTGTCTGCAAGCACTCCCTGCTGCATCATGAAGTGCCTCAGCCAAGGTCACACCCAGTATTTTGTACCTGTACTGAAAGAATAATCTGCATGAAGAAATGTTTCTGTCTGGGGTAAAATTTGGCTTGAACCTGAGTGTGCTCTGTCCACTTTATGTGATTTTTTAATTTCTTTTCTTCTGACGACTGTGCTGGAGGTGGCTGGTGCATTTTTAGTCTTGGAGAGATCCTTTTCTCTTAGGCTGGGCTGCCTGCAAGCAGGGACTGGCTCATACAGGTGTGCAGAGGGAGGCACAGAGGAAGGAGCAGCCTGTTGGTGCCTGGCTGCAGGAGGATGTGAATGATGAGTTTCTCATCAATAATTCCACGATTTCCACCTTGGTGTGTGTTTCACCTCAGATTCAGTTTCGGGCTTTGGGGGAGGTCTGCTCAGGGGATGGCACAGCCCTGGCTGCAGAGCAGGAGGCAGCCTGGGCCTGGAGCATCAATTTTGCCTTCCTGATGGATTTGGGGTGTGTTAAGGAGCTGAAATAAACCTTTGCAAGTGTTTTCTAGAAGGGAAACTTGTATCTCTGGGTGTTTAATCTGGGAACATAAAAATTTACCTGTTATTCATTGGTGGGAGTGACTTCTCTTGAAGTCAGGGCAAGGACATTGCTCCCCATCCTCTTGGGTCCATGGCTGGTGCTCTGACCACCTCATTATCCTTTCTTGTCCACCTGGAATTAAATTTACTGGGTAAAATAGAATATTCTGGTAATTTTATTAAACCACAGGTATAATTTTGGGTTTTTTTCTCCTGTCTGAGTGTCATAGTAATGTATAGTCTATGAATGCCTCGTCTTTAAATAAAGAGAATAAAGCACATGAAAAGATGCAGTGCTTTACAATCTCAGCTCCATTAATTTTCACTGGAGTGGATACTCAGGCAAATTTAGATGTGGATTTTGAACTGGACTTCTTCTGTCTAATAAGTACTTTTGTGTGACAAAGGGAGAAGAAAAAGGTGCTCCTGGGAGCAAAGGGGGTGAGTTACTCCTCCTCCAGTAAAGCTGGAAATGGAATGTATTGCTGTCAGTTTTATAGAGAAATAAACAAAACCTGGGGGAAATGAGTGTGTGTCTGGCACTTTCTGGACCAACCCCAAATCCCAGACCTGTGCTGAATGAGTCCCAAACCACAGCAGCAAAGGCTGTCATTTAAAAAATTCCACAGTAGCTGACACTGTAGGGTCTTAGGTGCTGTGACTGCCTCTGCGTTTTTTTAAATTATTTATTTTTCTTATTTAAAGCTTTTTCCCATTATAGAACTTGTTTTCTTAGTGGTAGCAGAACTTGAAATTTTCTGTGTGGTGCCGGTGGTGCTAATGCAATGCTTCTTCCTAATTTATTTCTCTAAGGTGTGAGATGATAAGCCTTTGAGTGGATGAGAGGGATAAAGTTAGCTCCATTTGTGCCTGATCTATCAAATGGTCAATCTAGGTCGCTAACTGTTCCTTTCTTCGACATTTAGCTATTTAAAAATGCCTTGTGTAATGGGTGCAACCTCTAACATTTGGCTTTTAGGAATATTTTGCTTATACATAATTTACCTCTGCTGACTGCTTTGAATTCCTGGGGAGGGAGGAATGCAGCCATGGGTCTGAAGTGAAGAAATGTTCAATCAAAACTCGTCTCCTTTTTGTGACTTTTTAAAAGTACTTCAGAAAATGAGAATATTGCAGGGTTTTAAAGCCCTTTTAGTGCTGTTCTTTTGTTTTGCAGTCTCTGGATTGCTTCTGAGGGCTGGTGGCTGCAGTTTGGCTGAGCTGCCTGCAAACTCCCCAGTTGCTCTGTTTGCTACTGCTGCTTTCTTCTTCTGGGAAAAGAGAGAATTTGAGCTTTGCACTGTTGATGTCCAGGCCTTCCTCTGAGGCACTCAAGTTGGGCTTTACAACAGGAAATTTGTGAGGAGGCTGTGGCACTGGTCTTGGAAGATCCAGTGAGCTTTGTAGGCACTCAAGTGTGGGAAGGCACTGGCTCTGCTTCAGACCTGTGCATTGCCACATGGATTTCCAGGAGTCCCTTACTCAGCAGAGAGAAACTGCAGCTGGCTTGGGATGCAGCTGCTCAGCAAAGTCCAGATTTGTGGTTATCCTGGGGGTAGCCTGTGACCGTGTTCACAGGGGTTTTCAGATTGGGGAAGAGACGAGGATCTGACTCCATGTTTCAGAAGGCTTGATTTGTTATTTTATGATATATATTACATTAAAACTATACTAAAAGAATAGAAGAAAAGGTTTCATCAGAAAGCTAGCTAAGAATAGAATAGCAAAGAACAATAACAAAGGCTCTGTCTTGGACTCTGTGTCTGAGCCAGCTGGGCTGTGATTGGCCATTAATTAGAAACATCCAACAAGGGCCAATCCCAGCTGCACCTGTTGCATTCCACAGCAGCAGATAATCAATGTTTGCATTTTGTTCCTGAGGCCTCTCAGCTTCTCAGGAGGAAAAATCCTAAGGGAAGGATTTTCCATAAAAGATGTCTGCGACAGTAGCCTTGTCCTCACTCTTGGGATAACTGAGCCATGGCAATGTGACCTCCAGCTCCCAGCTCTCTAGTTTCTCCAAATCTTTATGTTTTGGGGTTTTATTTCCCCTCAGTATGGCAGCTGGAACAGTGGGATTTGTCTGGCCACTTTAGTTCCTGAGAGTAATTAATGGGTTAAGAATGCTAATTCCCCTGTATATTTGCAGGCTGAGAAATTCAGTTGTCCTTGGGTTTTTGTGGTGAGAGTATCCAGTTACAGCCCAGCAGCAGCTATTGGGCAGCTCTTGGGTGCACAGAAGTTTGAACTCATAATCCTTTTCTTTCACATGCACCCAGAGCTTATCAGGCACTTTTATAGGAAATCTTCTGTTAAAGCACATTCTTGCACCTGGGGTAAGGCATTTTTCCAAATACCTTTTGCAGTTGTGCTGGAAAACACTCACCTGGCTGGCTCCTGAAAAGTGAGATTTTGTGCTGGGCAATAGGCACTGGTGCTGACACACCTGGAACAGCTCCCTGCTATGAAATTCCTTTGTATGGAGAGAGCCTGGGATGCAGATAAAGCTTAGCACAGCCTGAAGCAGGATGGTGCTTTTGGATGCTTGGTGCTGCCTTCCTGGGATGCTGGCTGTGGTTGCTGCCAGGTGTGCTGTGGAATTGATGCCCAGGTCTGGTGAGGGTTCCAGAGCCATGGCAGCATCAGCTCTGAATGGGAGCTCAGGTGGAAATGCTGCCATGGGGTGTGCCCTGCCACTGAGCTGTCTCATCCCTGCTCCTGGGCTTCCTTTGAAATATTTCAAAGACAAATGTTTAAAAAAAAAACAAAACCAAAACACAAATCGTAACTTCCTCCCCCCCGCCAAAAAAGCAAAAGTCAGAAAAAGCCAAAGAATCCCTCCAACAACCCCAAACTCATTGAGCTGAATGTTTTGGTCTGATTGCTGTTCTTTTACTGCCACAGGCTCTTCCTCAAGCTCCTGGAGCATCTTTGTAAAGTGAAACCATGAAGCTGGGCCCTGTGGAAGGGCTCAGTAATAGCAAGAAATTCCTGTGTAGGTTTTAATCACCTTTTACAGTGTTTGAAACAACACAGTGTCTCTCCAGTCCCAATTTCCAGCCGTCTTTGGGTCTGTGATAAAGACCAGCAATGCCTGATGGAGCCTTCTGATGAGCACACTTGCTGTCCCTGGGTGTTTCCTCTCCTGGGTTCAGCTTGGTGGCACAAAGCTCGTTCAGCCTGGATTTTGCTGGATGCTAAAAAGAAAAAAAAAAGGGGGAAGGAAAAAGCACCCAGCCACTGAATGTGCTGTCCCCAGGGCTGCTGTCTCCTGATGCCCTGACACTCTGCCTGTTCACATTTGCTGCAGATTGGCTGCATGTGCCCATTCCTGGAGGGTATTTTAACATTTATATTGTGCCTTAGATAACCATGGAAGTCTTTAACAGCTAATTTTTATTGCTGCAGAAAGTTTCCTCTAGATACATTGCTTCTGTTATCATCTAATGGGACAGAGTTAGTGTCGCTAAAAGCAAACACGAGAAACTTTTTTTATTTTTTTTTACTTAATTGGTAATAAAATTTCCTTTCCCGTGCAATCGTGTGGGGATCAACCGCTTATTATGTAGCAGCTGAAAGAAACCCTCCAAGGTAACTGTGAGCCTCAGAGGTAAATGAGATGCAAGTGTATCTGTCTGGGTAACTGTGTCCCTGGGCTCCTTCTCAATGAATCCCTGGTGAAAGAAGAGACCCTGGGCGAGGGACGTGCCCTTCTCCTGCCCCCCAGAGCCGCCCTCTCGATGTCCCCAAAGCTTCTTGTGCATGGAAATGATTTTGAGCGAGCTGACATGCACAGCTTTGAAGTGTGGTACAACAAAATAAAGTTGGCTAAAAATAGGTCTGGATATGAAAGACGGGCAAAAAGTGGGAGAGGGGGGAGCTGAGAGTCGTTTTACAGGCATTGTTGATAGGGTTTCAGGGTCCCGAGGAGGGGAGATGAATGTCTTTCTGTTATAGGAACAGCTGCTCTCTGTCCATCGGGATCCACTGTTTGCCTATCCAACTCATAATAATTAAACAAAAGAGTTATTTCATAGCAGCCTTGGTGGAGGATTTATGTTGGGATTTTATCTTTTTTCGATTTATACTTTTCTTCATCTAATTCAGAAAAAATACAAAGTTAACCTCTCACCTGGGCTGGGGCTCAGCCCTCATCAGATCTGCTACAACTTGAGGGGAAGCTCTCTGGTGACTGGGCCATTCATAACTATATTAATTAAGCAAAGTAAAAGGAAAAAAAAATCATTAAGCTTCTCTATTGGACTTGTTCTTTGTGAGCTTTCCAGGGCTTTTGTGTCCTGAACATGTGATTCAGGTGTTAGCAGCTCCCTAGTATGGCCACTCAATGCAATATGCAGATTTCTTTTCTTCTTGCCTTTTACTTTTTAGTGATTTCCACTCTCCTGCCCGTCTTGAGAGCTAGGAGGTCTCTTGACTCAGAGAAGGGACACAAAGAAGTCTCAGATGCAAAGTGTAGCAGCACTTTGGGAATGGATCTGCACTTTGGGAATGGATCTGCACTTTGGGAATGGATCTACTTTGTGTGACTTTATTCTGATGCAGTTAACTCTGCAAAACCCCTTGGTGTGGGTCAGTCCTGGGGGCAGAGAGCTCCAGAGTGAGGCAAAGCTTCCTTACTCAATACTTTCCCATTTATTCAGCCACAGCTTTTAACACAATTTGGGGTTACAGCCTCCTCTTTGCAGAACTCTCCCATCATCTTCTGTCGCCTGCCCCCGTGGAGGGTTTCCAGAAGATTGCACCTGGAAATTGATGGTTTTCACTTCTTTTCATCACAGCTTTTTTAAAAGGCATGCTGAAGTTACCATTCCTTGAAGATCACAGGCTAGAATTGATCCAGTGCTGAAGCACCACAGGCAGCTCCCTGATGTCCAGGGCTACTATCACAGGATCCTTTCCCAGGTTTTAATGGAATCCATGCCTCCATGTAGCTGCCTTTTGAACCCTGTCTGTTAATTTAATACCATTTACCCCTCTCCAAAGGAGGGTAGGCCCAGTTGGATGGTAAGGTTAAAGCCTGAGCTGTGCTATGTTTATATTAATAATTTCTACTGGTGCAATATGGATCTGAGGTTTTGCTCATTCATTTAAACCTCATAGTTAATAGGCAATAGTGGAAATGTACCATGTGCATGATTATTGCAGTGACCTGATTTCACATGCACTTCTTATCTTATCTGACTTCTGATAAAAAAAAAAAAAGAAAAAAAAGAATTATATATAAAATTGATTTTGGGAGCCCTGTGAAGGAGAAGGAAACCACTTATTTCAACCCCCAAATTCCTCTGAGCTGTAGAAACATTGTCAAAGTAATTGTAGCCTTTTCAATTTTTTTTTCTGCATAGATTTCTTTCTGTGTAGTCTCGAAAAAACTGTGCTCTGTTGATGGATGTCACTGTTTTTTTACTTGTGACAAATATCTCCCAAGGTATTGTTTGAGTGATGTAGAATTGGTTCATGTGTAAAATTGCAACTTTTCATGAATACTTTATCATGAATATGTGCATGCCAGGTTTTTCTGGATTAAGGTGTTATACCTTTAGAGGTTTGCTGTGGGATATCATCTTAATCATTTTTCCTGTAATTTAATCATCTTAATTAAAACTGCATTGAATTGTGGAAAGCAATTTGGATCTGGAGAGCAGTGGGGTTCATATTTGTATTTTCTTTTGGTCTTGTTAGATGATGGTAATGGTCTTGGCAAGTTTCTGTTAAAAATTAGCACAGTGTATAAAAACTCATGTTGCCAAGTTAGTCCAGTATTTCTCCAGCTAATTGTGGCCTTGAAGGGTACAATATAAAAGGTCATCTTTGTTAGTGAACTGCAGGCTTCTCCTGCGAGACAGAAATCCATGTCCTTATCAAGGATGAAATCTTGGCTCCTTGGTTACACAATTGAGCTTTGCTATAATTTGGACATCATTAGGCTCTTTATTAAAGCAGAGGAACACTCTAATCAATCTTGGTGCTTTCTTTTCTTAAATGTACTTCTGTTTCTGCATTCGTGTTATGGCTTCCCTTTCTTTTCCTGCTCCGTGAACCCCATGAAAGAAAAGGGTCTGAAAAATGACACAGCATGAAAAGTTTCTGGTTTCCTCTTTTTGGGATGTTTCTTTCACAGAAAGCTTCTGAGTGTGACAAGGGCTATGAGAGCAGGATATTCAACCTCCTCATCTTGCATTGAGACGTGTGAGGAGACATTCTGGAAACAGCAACCACTCAGTTTGGTTTGTGCTCTTAAACAATAAAAAAAAGCCCCATAAAACTCCACAAAACCAAAATTTATTAGTGGTTGGCATTACTTTTGCTTTAAACACAAACAAAAGGGGTTTAATTGTTTTTTTTGGTGGGAAAAAAGCCTTCTACCCAAGCCAGATTTGTTTCTGTGGCACACGATCACGGGGCAGAATTGTAGGGGAAAGAAAGAGGTTTGCATTGTGCTTTTATCCCTTTTTTATGTTCTGGGATTTGTTTTCATTGGGATGTTGGCACTCCCAGGAACGTATTTTTGTGGCTCTGACTTGTGCATTGTAAAACACAGCCAGTGCTTGCCATTTCTTTCTTTGACTGCTGTTTCTTTAACCAGCAGATATTTTTCCAGTTGGATAGATAAATGGATCTTTCCCAGTTACTGGCAGTTAGATCTGACTTTGGCCAGCTATTATAGTTAGATCTGTGCTCCAGCAGAGCTTCCTTCTCAAGGCTTTGAGTCTAGAATTTGGTGGCTTCCATCACCTCTGTTTGGAAGGATGATGTGACAAACACTGAGTAGTTTTGCAGTCAGTCCATGTACGTGCTGTGGCACTGCTCAGATAACACATTACACCTTTAAAAACAAGCAAAAACTGGAAAAGAGACTCTGTTCTGCTGTTAGCTCTATCTAGGGACTTTGGTTTCTAGCAACTTCTATTCAGAAGTCATTACTGGCAGTTAGATCTGACTTTGGCCAGCTATTATAGTTAGATCTGTGCTTCAGCAGAGCTTCCTTCTCAAGGCTTTGCAGAGTCTAGAATTTGGTGGCTTCCATCACCTTCTTTGGATGGATGATGTAACAAACAGTGTGTAGTTTTGCAGTCAGTCCGTGCAGTGCTCAGATAACACATTACACCTTTAAAAACAAGTAAAAAACTGGAAAAGAGACTGAGTTGTGCTGGCAGATGGAGAAAGCTCTATCCAGGGAGTTTGGTATCTAGCAACTTCTATTCAGGAGCCCTATTTTCCCCTGAATCTGCTTCCAGGGGCTCCCTGCTTGCTGTGTGATGCATGCTGAGGTGGAATCAGGAATGGGCTGTGCACCACCTCATTTACAGCCCCCTGGTTGGCACTTCCCCAGCTCCTGCCTAATGGATCCACGTGCCCTTCAGGAGCTCTGCCCTGGACTCCCTGGTTGGTGCAAAGATTTGCTCTTTGGGTAATTAGGGGAACTGAATGGTTCTGCTCTGGAGGGGTGAGCTTCCTTGGGCTGCCAGTTTTTAATGAAAACTTCAGGTTATGAATGTGTCAGCATCCCATTGCTGTTCCTTACTGCGTGGCATCCTGTTGGTCTAAGGTAGTTTAACTGTCTCCAGCCTAAACTGAGTGCTGCTTTTGGTATTTATAAACCCCACAACTGTTAAACCAAGCCAAATCTCCCATTTCAGCAATGGCAGCGGGGTTGAAGACAAGGAGTTGTCTCTGAGGATTACAGTCTATTATAGGTTGGGTATAAATCAACCTCTGCCTGGTGGGTGTTGGGAGGAAAATTTCCTTGGGGACTAGTAATCCAGAATCAGCCTCCTATAAATCTGCTTGGATCTTCTCCTGAAGCGTGTGGAGGTGCTGGAGAGCTGATTATGGATGGAGACCATGGGTCTGGGAGTGTGAAATACTGCTGCTCACCCCCTTCCATCACCACGCTGGACAGACAGGTCCGAGGAGCAGATTGTTTCCAGTGTGGAAGAAGTGATGAGTTCATTGTTCTGTTCCCTCCCTCCCTCCCTCCCAGTAAAACCTGCAGACTTGGCTTTAGATATTGGGACTTGAAAGCAGACAGCAACAAATATAATGAAGTTGTTTTTGTTTTCTGGGGTTTCAGGTGCAAGAATGCACGTTAATCATGTTTTTGTGCTTTTCTGTATTTCTTTTCCCCTTCCTTGAGGGTAGAAAATATTTTTCTTTAAATGAAAAGTGATATTTTACATCTTCTAAATGACCCTGAGGGATGTAGCAGCAAAAATCCAGCTCCTCATGGGGTAGTGAGAAATCCTGGGAAGGAAGAGCAGGGCAGGAGCTGATGCCACCATATCTGCAGGGACAGGTTGGCTCTTGTCAGCTGGAGAGAGGCAGTGTTTGCCTGTCATTGCTTGCTTTCTTCAAACAATGAGGGTTTTTGTTGTTTTATGGTACCACCCTGTTGCCAGCAGCTCTCTTGGTGCTGCAGGATCAGGCACCTCCTTTAAGGTGTTGGAATTGTCCCTGTCTCATGTTGGTCACCTCCTTTTCATACCTGTGTCCATCCTGGTTTGCCCAGGGCTCAGATGCAGTGTTCACAGGGGGAAACACAGTTTACAGCAGGTTTCTCCTAATGGGAAACATGGCCAGTAGCAAGTGACACACGAGCTTGGCTTGTGAGCCTTTATTGACCTTTTTCTTTTATCACTTCTCGTGCAACTTGCCTCCTTCTCTCATTATTTGGGTTGTTTTGCTTTTTGTTTGTGTCCTCTCCACCTCTCATTTCTCTTTACAAGAAGTTGTCTGTTCCAGCTTTGGTAATTGTTTCCTCGCTTACCAGAACAAAAGCAGCTGAGCCTGGTGGATTTTTTTGCTTGTGTGTGTGCAGGGATTTTGCCAGGGTATTTTTATGGACACTGCTGCTGAGCTCATCAGTAGTGCTGGGCAGGAAAGCCAGACTCTGGCACAGATTAGATATCTGCACAGATTTTTATCTGTAGGGAAGGGTGTCCTGAAGTGAATCTCCACAGTTCAGTAGAGGAGAGGAGGGATGGGGGCTGTGGGCAGGGACCCTCTTGCAGCATCTCCATCACTGGAGAGATCATCCTGCTGTGATAGTCCTGTCAATCCTCCTGTGTCTGCAATGAACTCTTCCCTTCCCTTCCCCAAGTACCTGTTGCTCCTCACAGCTGCAGGAGCCTACCTAGAACTGGAGAAACCTGTCCCTGCTCTTTTTCCCCACTGAGGCTGCAATCCTCTCCATTGCCCAGAGCAGCTGGGGCTGCCCCTGGATCCTTGGAAGTGTCCAAGGCCAGGTTGGACAGGGCTTGGAGCCACCTGGGACAGTGGGAGGTGTCCCTGCCCATGGCAGGGGATTGGAATGAGATGATCTATAAGGTTCCTTTCAACCCAAACCGTTTGGGGATGAGATGATCTATAAGGTTCCTTTCAACCCAAACCATTTGGGGATGAGATGATCTATAAGGTTCCTTTCAACCCAAACCATTTGGGGATGAG
>WBNP01000811.1:11967-31003 GCA_013401095.1 Passerina amoena
GTGATCTATAAGGTTCCTTTCAACCCAAACCATTTGGGGATCTCCTGGCTCTCCCATTGGTGTTCTGGTGACAACTTGCAGTTGGTCTATTCTCCTTAAAACCATATCTGATAAAAGCTTTTCATTTATCTGTCTCCTAATTAAATGTTTGTGGGTGGATGCTTGCATGCTTACAATGCTTTTTGCTTATTTCTTTTCCCCTTCTTTGTCTTCCAAGAGCCCTGGAGGGGAGCTGAATCAATCCCTCTGGCTGGAGCATCCCCTGTCCCAGGCTCATCTCCTCTTCCCAGCAGGATCACACTTGCCACATTTTTTTTGCAGTGCCTGCTGTGATTAGATCCATTTTGGCTGCAATTTATAGACATTGCAGGGTCCTCTTGTGTGACACTCATCCCTCCCCCATCCCCTGGGTATCTGGGACACTGTTATCTCCTGCAGCTCTTGTTTGGTGGAGGATGAGCTGTCAGGAGTTAGATCCCAAGCAGGCAGCAGGTAGCTGGACTGAATTAAACTGGGAATGCCCTACTAACCCCCTTCTCCCTCCCCTTGTGTCCCTGGAAATGTCTTTTATCTGGACTGTAAATTAAATTATCGTTGTTGATGTGGCTTCAAAGATGGAGCAAGAATAAGTTGATGGGAGCTCCTGAGAGAGGTCTTCCACAAAAGCCTCCTCTTAGCAAAATATTCTGGCATCTTTTTTTTCCTTTCTTCTCTAATTTTTTCAAAGTTAGAATGGAAATAATAATTCAGTGTTTTCAACTTTCATGATACATTTATAGAGAAATAAAAGTCCTATAAATGTCTGATGTATTATCTCCTCTTGCAGGCTTCATTGTAAAAATATTTATTGAGGTTTCATGGGCTTAAAGAGTTGTGGTCAGCACCATGAATGTAATGGTTTTGTTTAGGTGTTTCTTCTTCAATGGCACTTAAAAAAAAGCCCCAAAACCAAAACAAAACAAGAAAACCCTCATAGCTTGTTTCACTGGCTTTCTGCTATTTGTTTACCACAGATGAATCTGAAAAGGAAAAGCAGCAGTTCCTTTCTCTTGTCAGAGCTGATGTAGCACCAGAAAATAAGTGTTTAAAATAATACTTGGGTTTAGTGGCATACAAAGTTTGTTTAAAAAGATAAGGTATAAAAGGAATAGTTCTGTGAAGGATGTTTTTCTTTGCTTTGTTGTTTGTTGGGGTTTTTTTGGTGGGGGAGGAAGTGTTGGTTTTTGTTTGTGTTTTTGTTTGGTTGGTTTTGTTTGGGTTATCACAGTTTTGGAGCTTTAGAGGGTCCAGTTCCCAGGGAAGAGAAGGAAGGGGAACATGGAGCACTAACACGATTTAGAGAGGAAGGAGTGGAGCAATGGGAAGATTTGCAGGAAGGGAGACAAGGCAGCCTGTCAGTGCTTCCATTATTTTTTGTTTGTCCTCTTCTGCCTCCGGATCTTGATCTCACATGACTTAACACTGACAAATGGAGCACTTAACATTTAAGGATGGAGCACTTCTCTGTGGGGAAAGGCTGAGAGAACTGGGGTTGTTCAGCCTGGAAAAGAGAAGGACTTGGTGTGTGACCTTATGGTACCTCAAGGGGCTGCAGGAGAGCTGGAGAGGGGCTTTTGGGGAGGGCATGGAGGGATTGGACGTTGGATAATGGCTTTACATTGAAAGAGGGGGAATTTAGATTAGATATTAGGAACAAATTCTTCACTGTGAGGGTGGTGAGGCCCTGGCACAGGTTTCCTAGAGAAGCTGTGGCTCTCCATGGATCCCACCCCTGGAAGTGTCCAAGGCCAGGCTGGATGTGATTTAGAGCAACCTAGTTAAGTGGAAGGGGGAGGCTGGTACTACATGATTTTTAAGGTCCTTTCCAACCCAAACTATTTTTTTATTTTATGGTGTCTGCATCTCATACACATCTGTTTATCCCTCTGCCAAACCCTTCCTGTTGAAATGTTGGCTTTCACCCCTTGGGGCTGGACAAGGGACACTCAGGCACGTTGGGGTGCAGGGGGTTGGTGGCACACATTGGGGTGTGGACAGGCCTGGGGATCACTGCAGGTTCCCTGGGATGTGAATCAGTGATTATAAAGTAACAGGGAGGTGTTCCTGAGCATTCTCAGCACTGATGCCCCTTTGAAGTTCCCCTGGAGATGTTGATGTTCCTTGTCAGTTGTGTAGCTGAGAGCATGCACGGGGCAGTGGGGCATTTGGGGGTGCCAGACCTGGAAACCCCCTGGAAATACAGGGGGGAAAAGCAGCTTGAAAGTTATGTAAGTGTCTCAGGCTGATATCTTTTCATGAGATGTGGCTACCCAAATTTTTCTTACAATTTCCTTCTCTGTAAAGGCATGAGGCTCAGTCCTCTTGTGAGCTGTGGTGGCATTTAGCCAGGCCTGGATGCTGGGGCTGATGCAGATCAGAGTTTGGTGCAAGAGATAGACTTTCTGGAAGTGACTGATGAACTAACTCCCCATAATTGTCGGCAAAAGTACAAACTTTGGAAATCTTGTCCCTGTGTTGGCCAAGAAAAGACAAAACCCAGTTGTGGAGAGTTTCTGTAACAAGGATATTGCTCCAAAACCCAGCAGTGGTTTCTTGTTCCTTGCCTCTCCAGAGCACATTGCAACTTCTCCTCAAGTGGTTGCAGTGGCTGACATAAATATTTTTCTAGGGAAAAAAAAAAATTTTCTGCAAAATCCGGAGGTGACTGTGTGTGTGTGCAAACCTTCCATCTGCAAAGGGAATAACATAACCTGTGTCCTTCCAGGCTTCACCTCAGCTGATCTGCAGCACATGTCCTTCAAGGTAAGCTGGGTAAGTGGCTCGCAGTCAGAGCAGGGGAAGAGAAATCCCATTTGAGGCTGACCTGACGCCATCTGACATTTTGCTTATTTGAAAAGAGGAGGTTTGAAATGGAAGTGGCAGGGCTGGTTCGGCATTGCTTTAGACTCTTACAACATATTAATGTTCAGGTTGAATTACAGCCATGTAAAATGAGGGGAAGATTTATTCTTCCATGGGTCTCCTAAGTTTGTTTGGGTCCTTGACATGTTTGGTGCTTCACTTGCAGCATGTTGGGATGCTGTTGTCTACCTAAACTTGTGCATCCATTCTGTCAAACAGAAACCTCCTTAATGATTCATTTCTTTAGGTTTTATGGATGATGTGGTGCATGTTCCCTTGAAAGTGGGACCAAGAGATTCTTGCTCCCTTTTTAGCCCTCCATTGTGGAGGAGCCAAGTTGGCAGTGTGCTTCCAAGAGGAAGGACATACCAGTGCATCCTGCCTGTGCTCCAGCAGTCCCTCCCCTGGGAAGCATTCAGCCAGAGGTTGCAGAAAATAAAGCACCTCTCCATACTGTAATATTTTTATTTTTTCAATGGGCTCTAGTATTTTTAAGCCTGGGTAGGACTTTACAACAGCTGCTCTGCTTGGTTTTTGTGGTCTTTGTGTGACAGCGTTGGCTTTGAGGCATGGTGATACTTTCTGTTGACTTTGTGCCAGGGTGAGGGTTTCTTGAGCCTGCCATCCAGCTTTCCATGGCTGTACAGTCTGGAGTGTGCCATCAGCAGGCAGCAGATCCCAGCAGCCCCACCTTGGCGTGGGAGCTGCTGAGTGCCCTGCCCTTGTTCCAGCTCCTGGTGCTTGGACTGGCAGAACAGGTGCAGAGATGTTTGAGGCAATGAAATGCCTGCCATTGGGAGCAGGAGTTGCTGAAAGATCGTGTTTTTCTCAGTTTTCATTGGCACGTGTGGTGTCTCCAGGAGGAAAGGCAGCGACTTCTCAGTTCATTGCATTTCCCAGAACGCAGCAGCTGGCTGTGAGCTGGCTGCTCCTCTGTCCCATCTACATCCCCCTGGGTGCAGGGGTGTGCTGGGGTTGCATTTCTCATTGTGCTCTCTGCTGGGTGCAGCCAGAAGAAAGATCTGATGGTCCCCGTCCCATGAGGATGCAGGGAGGGAGGGGAGCTCTGCAGCCACAAGCGAGCCGGGTGCTCTGCTGTGACACTTTCTGCCCACACCCCTTCTACAGCTGCATCTCATCCAACATTCCTGATCCTCCTGGGTGCCCTTTAAACCACACTGTAACCCAGACATTGGCTCTCTGTGGTCTGTGGGCCACACCAGCCAGGCTGTGGGACAGGAGCTGCTCCCCACAGCACCACTGTGGCCTTAGGGACATCCACACAGCCATCCCCCCCCAGATGTGTGGGAACCCAGAACATCCCTCTGGCTGTCCAGAATGGCCAAGACCCCTGCCAGGGGGCTCAGAGACCCTGGCACAGAGCCTAAAACACCTGTGCCTTTGATTATGACCCATGGAGCACATTACCAACCTTATATGAAGATCTGCAAGCCACAAGAGTTTAGGTAGAATGATGGTGAATTTATCACGGGGTGAAAAATAGATTTTTGGGGTTTTTGGTATGGGGGTTCAGGAGGCAAGATGGAGGGAACTGGGCTTGTCCAGCCTTTCTCCTTCTTCATCTTGGCCTCCATCTTCTACTGTGATGTTGGCACTTTTAGGTTGGTTTAGAGTAGAAGCTCACTGTCTAACATAGGTGATAGGTATTGGACAGTAATTGTAAATATTGTACATGTAGTTTTTAGTATAAAAAGATAACACTGCCCTGGGGGCAGGCAGAGTGCCTCTGTATGTCCTGCTGGATGGATCACAGCAGGGCAGGAGAAAGAATTTTATAAATAAGATACAATAAACAACCTTGAGACCGAGAAATGAAGAGCTCTGACTCCTTCTTCAAGCACCAGGCTGGGAAAAGAGACTTTCTAACACATCTCGGGGTCACTCTG
Source organism: Passerina amoena (assembly GCA_013401095.1). Lineage (NCBI taxonomy): Eukaryota > Metazoa > Chordata > Aves > Passeriformes > Cardinalidae > Passerina > Passerina amoena. Next base: position 16,776 of record WBNP01000811.1, read on the forward strand.
ACCAGCAGAGACCCCGACACAAATGGACATCAGGATGGCCCAAAGGGCTGTGGGGAGCATGAGGCAGAGTGGAAATTTTCCAGAGTAGAAATCCATTTTGTTTTAGGTGAAATGTACATCTTTGGATGAAGTCTGTAGCTTGCAAACAGAGCTGTTGTAAAGTTTGTCTGCTTCTGCAAATCAAGCAACAGGAAGGTGAAGAACATTGGGGATCTTCAGAGGAGTCATCCCAGGGAAGCAAGGAGGCTTGCATGCATTAGGAGGGTTCACATGGTGGCTCTCCCATACCCCTTGTGTGTATTTAGGAGAGGCAGTCAGGATTTTCTTTCTAAGAAATAACTGCTTTGCTGCTTTGAGTACAAGAGTACAAATCCCTGTGTGGAAAAGCTGCTGCAGTCCTGGTAGAATCACATTTGAGAGTGCCATCTAATGTGAAATCACAGCTGAATCAAGATTTGCATCTTTCTTTTTTTTCTTTTTTTTTTTTTTTTTTGGTTTTGTTTGCATTCCTTAAAATCATCCAGACATTTTCTCCTCTTTAAAAGCAGCAGTGCTCAAACCTCTCCAGCTGCCGTTATGAAATGAGTGAGTTATTCCGGCTAAATTGAGTAGATTGGACTGGAAACACTTCTGGAAATACTGTGCAGGTTGTGGACCAGCTGTTGGCAAAACCAGCCAGGGTTTCATGCACATAGTGGGTCCCAAAAAAAGAAACAGCATTTCACCATAGTGATTTCCCCCCTCTATTTATTCTGCTACAAGCACAATCCTGCACTTTTTAATTAAAACTTGAGCTGTGTCAGCACCAGGAGAGGGCTGTGGCATGAAAGGGCAGTGATTTCCTTTGTGGTGGCTGGTTCTTGTGCCTCCATCAGGCACTTGGTGACCTGAGACAATGGTGTGTGTGAGGGGACTGAGTGGGGAGAGCTGCTTTTCCTCCGATAGCAGAGTTTTCCTTGTTTATCCACCCCCCTGGCGAGGTGACTCTTCCTCTGCTGCGCTCAACTGGTGGCCCAGCAGCAGAGGGGGTAGAGGAGAAGTTTGCAGTGATTGAGATAACTCAGCAGAACATCCAGAGGGGAGCAGGAGGGGTCCACTGGGGACAGGCACACCCATGCTGATCCTAATCCATCCTGGCACTTGTGAGCATCTCTGCTTCCCCTCGTGGTCTCTCCACATCTGCCTCAGTCTAATGCTCTCAGGCCTAACCCAGTGTCTTGGAGATTTTTTGCCTTCCCAAGGGTTTATCTGAACCTTAATTAGGGCAGTGATTGAGCACTGAGGGCTCACCATCCTCCTCCCCTGCCCAGCATCTGGGGCAGGGCTGGGGGGCTCCATGAGGCTGAGCACAGGACAGCCACACAGGTTTCTGAGTTTCTCTTCTCTTGGATGTATTTTCAAAAATTCTCCCAGCAGCATCTCCTGTGGAGTTTTATCTTCTTTTTGCTAGGGATTAAATGTATGAGATGGTATTTCTTCTTTGGACTAGGATGTTTGTTGGTTTTTATCTATATTACATTCATCTATATTACATTCTCACATCTTTCACTGGGAAGAATATTTTCATCAAGAAAAATGGAGAGAGCCAAATTCTTGTTTGTGAAGCATATGTCCTTTTTGACTCCTTAAATATTTCTCCTTCCCAGTTTGAGTCGCCTCTTAATCCATCAGGTTTTCAATCAGGCACACACAGAGAGGAATTGTGTTCTTGTTTTCTTGCTGCACTTGCTTTGTTTTCTGCTGTCAGGTTCAGCTGGAGGCAGCTGCTCTGCCCAGGATCAGCAAAGTCCAGACACAGCCTTGCCCCCACTGCTGGGATGCTCTGCTGAATGAATCCAGCTCTAATGTCATGCTCTCAGGGGTGTTTAGCTATTTAGGGCCACAAAGATGATTGAAGGGTGGAACACCTCCTCTCTAAGGGAATTCTGAGAGATTTGGGATTGTTCAGCCTGAAGAAGGCTCTGGATGACCTTCAGTGTCTGAAGGTGGCCTGCAAGAAATCTGGAGAGGGTCTTTGGACATGTAATGAAAGGAGAGAAGGGGGCATGGTTTCAAAATCAACCTAAAGAGGTTTAGATTGGATACTGGGAAGAAATTCTTCACTGTGAGGGCAACAAGGCACTGGAACAGGTTGCCCACAGAAGGCAAAGTTGGATGGAGATCTGAGCAGCTTGATTTAATGGAAGAGTATCCCTGACCATGGCAGGGGGCATTGGAAATAAATCATCTTTAAGGTCCCTTCCAACCCAAACCATTCCAGGATTTCTATGACATTTGAACATAAGGGGGACTTTTCCCCCAGTTTCTCCTAAAAGAAAAATCTCCAAATGCTTTAAAGTGTTGTGTTCAAGAGTCTGGAACTTCCTCCAACCACTTGACCAAGAGGGTGACAGAGCTGGGGAAGTGCTGCTGACTGCATCCCATCTGCTGCTGAGCTACTAAAGAAGTTCTGAGTCCTTAGAACCACTTTGAAATACTCTTTGCAGATTGAGAGGTTCCTGTCTGCGCTGAACATAGCATCTAAAAGCAAAAGAAGAGGTGGATGCTAGCCCCTCTGTCCCTCCACAGAAAACCTTGGAAGTGCTACAGCTTGGCCAAAGACTTGCTTCCATTTTGATGCACTTCAGCAGAAGTGGGATACTGGGAGAGCTGGCAGCTCATTTCTTGTTGCAGAGTGGCAGCTGTGAGGGGCAGACTCCCACAGCTGACTCTGCAGCATCAAACTCAGGTTTTGAAGTGCTGCTCGTGGTCTAACACCACGTGGCTTTCAACAACACCTTTAAACTAGGCCATACTCTGATTTTGGGGGAGGCCAGGTGATGGGGAGCTGTGACAGCATCCAAGTGGGCGTGTTGTGCTGGGAAGGCAAGAAACTGCATCCTCCTCCCTGTGCTGTCAAGTTTGCTGGAGATCAGACACACGAAGTGTTTGTTCATGGTGACATGGTGAGATGACCTCCCTGTGGGTGAGAACCCCCCCTGCTTTGCCTCTCTGATGATTTCAAAGGGGTAGAGCTATCACGCAATTGTTACCTTGTGGTAAAAAATAAAATTTTGGGGGAAATTTTCCTCTTTAGCTGCTTTATCTTAGTTTGTTTTGCGGTTTGGATGAAAACACCTCATTTCATAGTGCTGTGCACAGAGTCAGAGCCCTGCATTCCTTGTCTGGAACCCAAAGGCACTCAGGAAACTCCCAGGAGAGCTTGACTTGGGTGTACTTGGGGCTGTGCTATGCTGATACACTGCTTCAAAATGCCATGTGCACTGCGGCTGGGGACTCCACGTGCTTTGGAAAGCCCTGCTCTGCTCCAGGCAGGAAAACAAGGACCTGAGGGGGCTCAAATTGCTGTGGTCGACCTCGGAAATCCTCTGCCTGGCTGTGCCGAGTGAAAGCCTGGCTCTTGGCGTCGGTGGGGAGGGATTTCACCCTTTGGAAATGTTTCAGAAGCATGAAATGCTCTCCCTCCCTGGGCTGCATTTTCCCCCTGCCCCCTCTCACCAGGGCAACTTTTACACCTGCTCAAATTTTCCCTTGTGCTTTTCAAATCTGCACGATCAGCACAAATTGCTTTCTCTTCTCTCTCTCTCTCAGGTGTAAAAAGCCATTTTGAGTGGCCGGTGTGCTTTCCAAGGAGTTATTTAAGCACAGTAGGTCATCAATGTATCGCGCATATTACGGCCATGCCTTGGCATTTGTGTAGCGTTTGTAATCCAACACCCAGCTGCTCCGGCCTCAGACTCCAGGCAGCTATTTAGTGCTTCAGCTTGTGCTGAGGAATGCATTGTGGTGCTGTTTACTTCATTACGTGCAAGGCTCAGATGGAGTACAGTGAGCTTCAGTCAAAAAAAAACCAACCCCACAAACCTAACACAACAACCAGAGCTGAAAACCGAGGGTAGAAAATAGGTTTCATATAGATGTTAAGTCAGGGTAGAGGGACCCAGCAGAGAAAATCTGGGTACATTCTGCAGTCATTGCAAGCATTCTTGCTGATGAAAGCAGAGATTACTTACAGTGCAATAGGGAACTGCACCAAAAAAAAAAAAAAGAAAAAAAAAAAAGAAAATCTACTCCTCTGCTGCAGCTGTTCTGTTGCTTCTCCATCTCTGGCTGAGCAAAAAGCACTGGAAAACCCCACCCCAAGCAGTAAATGGGGCTTTCCTCTGGGAATACTCAGCTTTTGCTGGTCCTGATCTAGGTTAAGGTTTCAGTTGGCTTCACCCAGCATTTCCCCCTGCCCAGCCCCTCCAGCTCTCACTGGAGTGCCATGGGGTCAGTCGCCCTGCTCCTCAGTTTGTATCCAGTGAAAGTGTGTGAAGCCAAGGCAAATTCATTATGTGTAGCTGGATAATTAGGATGCTGCTGGTTACGTAAGGGGTGGTAGTAAGCAAAGCTTTTGATCAGCTGATGAGGATTTTGCACGTATTCCTGCTGAGGCTCTCTAAGTCTCCCCGGGGGTGAGGAGCCCTGGTGGCCCTTAAGCGGATCTAGGGTACGGAACCCTTGCTGCTCTGGGAGGAGGGGGACAGGGCACAGCTCCCTCCTCCTGCTCTTCAGCAGGTGAGCACTGTCACAGTGGGGCTCTCTTGGTTGCAGAGTAGCCTCTCGTGGCAGAAGAATTTGTTCTCTCTGAAACGAGGAGTGATTAATGGGGGGCTATTCCCGTCCCCGTGCTGCAGCAGCTGGCGCTGCAGGAGGGGTCAGAGGATACAGAAAAATTCAGGAAGCTGAGCTCCTGTCCCTGGCTGTCACCCTTGTGGATGAATTTGGTGGTTAGCTGGACTCCCAGCCTAGGCTGACCACAGCACCCTCTTTTTTTTCATTCATACATACTGGTGTTGAAACATAAAGAAGAGCTCAGACGTAGAGCTTTGGTGGTCCAAACAGGTAACACATGGTTGAGTCACGTCATGGTTTTACTGGAAGTGAGTGATAACCTTCTCCTCATGCTTTATAAAGTGTGGGCCCATTGAACTGAGATTTCTTTAAAAAATAAAGGATGGCCTGAAAAGAATAAAGGTGGGATTAGGATACAAATCTCATCATAGCTTGGCTGTGTGAACAGTGCGCAGTAGGTTGGTGGTTTTTCAGATATTGGGGCTAGAGAAGAGTAATTCAAGTTTTAGGCTTGGATTGGTGTTGGTTTGTTTTTATTTCCCTTGCTTGATTTATCCATTTGCCACTGGGCTTTCTAAAAATGAGATCATCTCCAACTTAGAGCAGTCTGTGACTCTTTTTAGCTTCTCACTCTTTTTGTGGTCAAGAAACAAGTGACATTCCATGTGATGGTACAAGAATCCATCCAGGTAGGCCTGGAGTGCTGGATGGACACAGTTATCCAAGAGAACAGGTTTAAAATGCATTTGTATCAGCAAAATGTCCCTTGACATATGTAGCTGCCTCTGGCTTGGCATTTGTTTTTTGGGTTGAGAGATCTGCTTTAAGGCTCAGGTGTCACACATTTTTGAGGGATGCCATTATATCCAGTAAGCAAACTCTGCTGTGCTCTGGGAAGGATTTAATGAGCAAAGGTTGGATCAGTGACCTTTTCCACATGTATTGTTTTGGATGTGATCCTGCTGTAGAGCCTGGTGTCTGAATGTCCTACATTTGTGCCCAAAGTCAGGCCTTTATCAGTTGAACTCAGCCTTGTTTATCAAATCCCGAGGCAGGAGTTCAGTTTCACTGCTAAAAGGCAAAAATACTTTTTCTTTTTTTCCCTTTTATTTTTGTTCCTTTTTCCCCTCCTTTTTCCCCCTCCATCTTTTCTTTTTTTCTCTTTCCCCTTCCTCCCCTTTTTTTCTTTTCTTCATAAGCACCATCCTTTAGAAACTATCTCTGCACTGTGTTCCCGTGTTGAAAGGAGAGGAGAGAAAGAAAAGAAATCTAAGCCTATTTATAACAAGGCAAATAAAAAGAGCCAGTATTTCATTGAGAAGGGACTAAGACATCCCTTAATTCCAATAAGCTCTTTGTCCTTTGCAGTAGCAGTAAAGAAGGATCTTCCTGCCTCAAAGCTGATGCTTCCAGAAGGGTTTCCTTCTGTCTTTAGATTCAGAGAGGTGTTGGATCCTGCACACGTCTGGAGCTGTGAAATTGTTATTATCCAGCTATTTCTGTAGCCGAGGGCAGGTAGAAGTGGCTGTGTGGATTTTCTTTGCCTGTTTTCCCTGTCAGGGTATGTTCAGTATCTTACACTCTGCAGTGGCTTTCATTAAGGTGGTTTCCAAGCAATAGCACTTCAGTGGTTTTGTTTTCTTTCTTTCTCTCCCTACTTTTCTGTCGGCACATCTCAGGTTTGAGAAGAGTTGAAGAAAGCTAGACACATTTTCTGTGTTTTCTCACCTAACCTGCCAATCTTCCCCTGCAACCTGAGACCAACTCCTACCTGTGCCCCATTTTTCCAGACTCCCAAACCTTTGCAGTACCAGGCTTAAAAAAAAAAATAATCCCCTAGGTGATACTTTCTTATATGTTATGGGATAGTCTAAAAATAGTGCTCTGCCCTTTTTAACAGAACCATGTATTATTAAAGAAGGGAATGAATAGGCGATGGAACCAGAATAAAATCTCCCTTCTTCTCACTGAAGAGGAGCTTTAAAAACCTCTAAGTGAAAATATTTGACCCTTTTGAAAACCAGAGCTTCTCCTTGGAGACTGCAGTGTAAAGTTTGAATTTATGGGCTTGTGGCGAGATGCTTGTTTACCTTTGTAAATTCAGTACCCAGGTGATGGATGCATTTGTTTTGGTTTCTTTATTTTATTTCCAACCAAGAGGAGCAGCAGCAAAGGATGGAGCTGGAACAATCCTCATTCCCCTACCTCTATGCCCTTGTGTTTCTGCCAGGTGCTCTTGGTGGTTTATATATAGTGATAACGGGGCCAATTGAATTTATCTTGGGATGCAGAGGTATAAAACACTCCTAAATCGGGCTGGTGGCACCTGACACTGCAGAGCCACTCACGGGGCTGTAAAATGACACCGTGCTGCTGCCCTGGCCTCTTGGATTGGCTGCTGGCACAGATGGAAGTGAACAAGATGCCCTGTGCCTGTTCTTGTCTGAATGACCGGTTGGGACAAATTATTGCAGGGTGTTTCTAAGCAGCAGACTCCTCTCTTTGGCTCAGTTTTCTCTGTGTGGTGCTGGTTGAATAACAGTGTGTGTAATAAGCAATTAATGTCTATACATTTAATTTTAGAGGACACTGTAAATAACAGGTTTTACTTCCCTCCCTCCCCCAACTGTTGCATTGAATTTCATTCTCTTTAATTATACTAACAAATGTGGGGAAAATTATAAATATTTATAGTGGAATGAGCGGCTTTATTCCATGAGTGAGTGAATGTCCCAAGGTTGATTATAATCTTCCATTCAGTCACAAATCAAAAGTATCTATTATACAACTTCAAGAATGAAACCCCAAACTTCTGCCAAAGGCAGAATGAAGCAACTTCAGATGTCGGGAATGTTGTTAATATGAACCATGGTGTGACTGGCCAATACATTTTGTTATCCTTCTTTCTTAGCAGCTAAAAAGTGAATTATATGGCTGTAATTCTGGTGTGACAGTGCATTTTAGATGCTGCCAATAACTAATTTTTGAAAAACAAATGTCAGGCATTGTGCTTTGACATTGACTTTGATTCAGCGTGTCCCTTTTAATTTGTTAAAGGGTATTTAGCCAGGCATATGAAATGATGGGAACACCAGTATTTTTCCCACGTTTTCTTTTTTGCATTTATTGTAAACCCCCTTCTTTCAATATTGCATTTATTTCCCAGGTGTCTCTTTGGCAAACTGGGTTTCCTCCTGCATCCTTTGCATGCATGCTGGTCACAGGAGAAGCCATCCTCCTGGCAGACCAGGGTATTACTGGAAATGCTGTTTATCCATTCATCTCAAAGAGTATTTATTAGCAGCATAACCCTTTATATGTCCTCAAAAATTTTTTTCTTAGTTTTTTTTGCTTTTTTTTTTTTTTTTCTCATTTGAGAAATGCTGTGCCATTGCAGAGATGTCTTGCTGCAATAAGAATAGTTTCAAGTGGAACTGTGGATGAGTGGAAATTGATGGCTTGGTGGAAAATAAGAGCTAAAAGTTTGGTGTAGTTTAAAACTAGTTAGTTTGCATCAGCATGTTCCTGCTTTTGCTTTATGACTCCATGGCTAAGAAAGGAAGAACATCTCAGCTCTCACTACTGAATGTTTGATTGTCACTTCAGTGTTAGTGCTGTGAGCAGCTCTTGGTGGATGAATTGCTCAGACTGTGTTCTACATCTCTGCTAAACTGCTGGGACTGCTTCTGTGGGCTCTGCTTGTCTGTTTACATCCTCTGCTCCAAAGAGGACCTGCCTGAGCTTTTTATAAATGAAGGAAAAAAAATTTATATATGTCTATATGTGCGTGTGTATGTCTATATATATACTTATATAAAAATATAACAAAAGTATTGCAGCTATAACCACTGAGTAATGGTCTGTTTGATTAAAATATTCCACAAAAAGAAATATAGAGAAGACTTTCAAACCTTCTTTCAAATCTTTATTAGCTATTCTTCTTTGTATCATCCAACTGCTGTAAGAGAGCCAGGTAGATTTTTAATGGTGTGGATTGTATTTTATAAAGAGCCCAGCATAATAGAGTCCTAACTGGAGCCTGTAATAGAGACAGTGATCATTATTGCCAATAAAAAGTGGCAAATTTGCTGGAGGTGTCTTGTGATTTTATAACTTCAGATGTCTATCTTAGCACTGTGCTTAACTAAACAAGGCTCAAATTAGGAATTTTAGGTTAGCCTAATATTCCCACAGGTTTCCTGATTTGTTTTGACTTTGAAGAGCTGAAATAAGTTCACTTTGGTTTATCACTCTTCTCCTTTATTATTGAAGCAGACAGAAGTGGCAGTATTTTCTAAGTGGTCAGATGAAATAGTGGTTGTGTAACTTTTTTAATAGGTGCCTTCAACTGCAAATAACAGGTTTGAGTTGAAGCTTGAGTAGAAGATGTCAGGCATAAATTTCTACCTTTTTTGTTGTTTTTTCTTAATTTTTAGTTTTCAAAATAAGTTGTAGTGATGGACAAATGGTATGTACTCTCTGATGTCAGGGCTCCTGGTGTTTGTTCCTTTGGCCTTTCTTCTCCAGCCACCCCTCACTTCTTTGAACATCTCCCAGCCTTTTCTTTTCCCCTTCAACATGTCCTCCATCCCCAATATCACGCATTCTGTTTTTAAATTCCTTTTCCTCATCTTTCAAGCTCCGTCCCAGGTCACTTAGGTGAACGTGGTACTTTGTCATGTCACTTGGATGATTCTGGCCTTAATCATCCATTAATCTGGCTCTGCTGTGGGTGCCCACAGCAGCTCTTTCATGTGCTCCTTAAATGGGTCCATGAAGATGCTTTTCTTTCTTCCAATTGTTCTTTAGGACCCCAAGGACCCTACAGAGGATTGGCATTCACACACACTAGGAAAAAGGCCCTTTAGATTTATCCAGGTAATTCAGAGAATCCTAGAGATAAAATCCCACAGGATGATAAGGGATCTTTCCAACCTCCATGAATTTTAGGTGGTGCCTGTGTAAGATCACATTATCTGCATGTCTGGTGGATTTCTGTTCTTATCTCTATTGGTCTCCCTTTCCATTGTTTCTTCTCAAATTAAATTGCAAATGACGAGGTGGCAGAGCAGAGAGGGGGGAAGGGCAGGAACCCTTCACGGAATCAGGAGGAAAGGCTGGAAAATACCTTCAAGATCATCGAGTCCAACCATTAACCCAGTATTGCCAGGCCCACCATGTCTTGAAGCACAACATCAACACATTTTTTGATGGTGCCTATGACTTTGAGAGCTTTGTCCTGTTTCAGACCTTTGGATACCACTTTAATTCCATAACATAAGCATCCCCTGGCACCTTCCTGGAGCTACTTTGTGCTCTCTGCATGGGCAGGCAATTTCATGTCTTTTATAAGGACCACAATAACTTGGTGTTAATCAGCAAGGACTTCCTTCTTTCCTGAAGTTGGAGTAAGTAACTCATGGAGCGTAATTGCTGGTAAGGCCCCTGGTAGCCCAGCTCCATAAATCAAGCCAAATACTGATTGTGAAGGGCTTCCCTTATATTTTCACCTCATATTGTGTCACACTGGGCCTCGATGGCCATGCCATTGGGAAGAGGACGTGTGCTCACCACAGTGGGAGCGCTCTTCTGTGGGGATTTGTCATGTTTAATAAAGGTGATGTTTACTGACTGGGAGCACACACTGTCCCATTCCTCAGTAGTGCTGATTTGCACTTCCCAGTCCAGGAGGCACCCAAGTGTGTGCTGAGGTGAGAGCCCTCGGAGCCAACCGAGAGCCAAGTGCAAGAAGGAGGGGGGGGGCAAGCAAGGTCCTAATTTTTCTAAAGGAAAGCATGGCTGAACACCTGCTGTTCCCCAACAGAATAATATGAATTTGCATCAAAAAAGGGTCCCAATCAGTTGTGCTGGCCGCTTTTGAGGAGAGCAGTTGTGTCTGGAGGCATTCTGTTGGGGGAGATGTCTTCCAGTGAAAGCATTTTCCACACAAGGGCCGTGGGGCCCACCCCGCACGGCTGGCATTTACAGAGGGGTAGAAATGCTATTTAAATTTCAAATGGCCTCAAGTTTTCACAGTTGCCATGTCAATAGATCAAGTTCCTTGAAATACATTTTAAGCAGAGTTTACACAGAGCCGCGGGAGCCCGCATTGACTCCAAGGGCTGCCTTTATTGTGCCTCCAGCAGCGGTAAGTCAATATGGCACATTGAAAGCAGCCCTGCTCTGCCACTGAGTGAAAGTTAGCAAATTCCCCCGTCTCCTTCCAACTCTTTTTTTTGGTTAGCAGCATGTTTAACTAGCTGAAATGGTCTTTTTTTCCTCCCCTTCTTTCTCCTTTCTGACTCGTTTTGGGAAGGCGGTAATTAGATCAGGCTACCAAACTCATCGCAGCTTCCAAATGCATGTCCAGGCAGGGCTGGAAAACTGGAGTGATACAAGGGAAGGTAACAGGAAAACAAGTGGCACTGAGGCAGTGCTGATAAGGGCAGGCAGTTGCTTAGTACAGAACAATAGAAAATAAAACTTGGAAAACAAGACGGGCCAGAAGAGTGGTCGTATTTCATTGTAGGAGGTGATGAAGGTTACAAAGCTTTTGTTCCAGGAACAACATCCTCTGGGAGTGACCTGATCTGAACCTCCCTCCAACTGTTATCCATGCCTGATTGTAATTCTCACTCATTTATCTTCCCTCCCTATTCAAAATAGCTCCAAGCAGGTTTGGGTCTTGCAGAAGATGTGGGTTATGGGCAAAGACTGCTGCAGATGGGGTTGTCTCCAGAGAGAGGTGGGATGGATGTGGCTGCTCCTGGGAAAGGCTTGAGATGTTGTCATTAAGTTCCCCAGCTGATCCATCAGGGTATGAGTGAACCTGACACAATTGCCATGGGTTAAAACCTCTGGATTTTTTTTTGGAGGGATGGTGTGTGGAGCAATGCCCTGTGCTTCTGCAGTGCTGCTCTTCATGGCTGATGCTGGAATCCAATTTTCTCGCTGGTCTTCTGGCCTGTGTCTGCATTTGGAGCATGCAGTGAGTCTGCAGCACTGGAAACTGTCTTCTTTGATTTCTACAAGGCATGCTTGACACACTTCTGGAGATGCTGTGTGTGCTTCATCATTCACTCATGCATGAAAAAGCATAATTTCTCCTTGGTGTGTCCACCATACAGACTGTCCATTGTAAAATGCTCTTTGATTATTTTTCCCTGTGCCTTCCCAATGGATAGATGAATCTGAACATCCCCATCCATGGTGGACACACCTCAGCATGTTCTGATTTTGAGTTTGTCCTGCTTTGATGTTTTACTATTGCAGTCTTCCCCCTTGTGCTGGAGTAGCCTGTGAGGAAGCTGCAGCAGTCTGGTAGCTGGAGTGTAAACTTTGAATTTTAAATGCTCTGGTATGAGCTGTTTTGTTTCTGTTTGGATTGTGCCTACCACTTCTATCCCTCAGTCCCCCCCTGCCAGGATAAATCACTCCTGAGGTGGCCATGCATTTCCTGGGGAATGCCATTAACTTGAGCAAGCAAAGGGATGACCTGGCATGGCACCATGTGGTGTTGGGTGCTGATTGATCCTTTCATTCTGCAACCCAGGGAATGTTCCTCTTCCTTTTCCAGGACTGATAAAGCTCTGTGATTGTGGTGCCCAAAAAAAGGATGGTTAGGTTTACATTCTACCAAAAACAGAGGGTAGCATGGCAGAAACATATGTCTTGATTCCTAAATGGGAAAAAAGAAAATATTTAGGAAGGAAAAGCAGTTCTGTGACTAATTATTTTTAATTGTTGTCTTTTTTTTAAAAAAAGATCAAGATTGTTAGAGTGCTTCTTTCCCTCCAGAACATCTACAAGTGATCAGGCTACCAAACACACTAATTAGATGTCAAATAGACTTCAGCTCTTAAATTGGTTTAGTTACACAATGCAAAACATCACATTGGGAAGCAGATGGCGTGTCATTTTTAATATGTCTTGTAACTTGCCTGAAACCACTTCAAAGTTTCCTTAAAGAAAATATTGTTACTACTGACCAAAAGAGATGCCATTGAGTAGCTTTCAGTATGACAACAGGATGTTGGGTCAGTGTCTTGCAAGTATTGTCAGTGCCTTCAGTGGCTGAAAAATAGAGGTATCCATTTAAAGGGGTTTATATTCAATGAATAAAGAGCTGGGGCTGTGTTAAAGAGTCAGGACCCAACTGGACACCAGAAAAAATGAAGGCTATGATATAATTAGTTTTGAAAAATTCTTTCTCTGTCCCCAGACTGTATGGTTCAATTGGCAAGTCTGTAGGGCTGTGCCTTCCTTGGGAGTGCCTTTGTTTCCTAACTGATCCATTGAGTAGGAATATGGGGAACAAGAAACCCTGCAGCAGTGGGGGGAACCCTCACCCTCATTTGCAAAAATATGAAAATCGCTCGCTATCTTGTAACTTGAGTCATTACAGCATTAATAAAAACAGCATTAAGTGCTGCCAGGCTGTTCCATTGCAACCTTAATTACAGAAAGAGTAGGAAATGAGTGTTTGGGTGAAAAACAGCTTTAGGATTTTGGTGGGGATTAAGCAATACCAAATTGGAGAGAAAGCTGTGCTCAAGTGATCAAAGCTAGGAGATAACCTCAGCTATATTTCAAATCCATCCCCAAAGCTGTGCTTCAGTGGCTTTGGAAGGGGTTTTTGTCACATGGGGAGAAAGGTCCATGAGATACTGACAATAGTGATGAAAACGAAGCCAGTAGTATGTGGAGGGATGAGATTCTTTTTCTTATAGGCTCTGATATATATGAAAGGTCAGTTCAAGTGTCCTCAGATGATTTAATGCTTGAAGAAACAATTCTTTCCATTATAGGTTTCACTAAATATTGTTAGAAGAGTATTGGTTTGGAGTGAAAAACAGGAAATAAATCAGTGTAGGCAAAATAAGGCAGAGAGTTTAATTTCTCTCTAATATTCTTTCATACACAGCTATTATTTTCTTCTTAGTTACTTAAAATTCCATTTTCTAAAGGAAAGTGATAAATGCAAAGAATTAATTTGAAATTAGTATCTTAACGAGTTGTACAAACTTTGGAAATATCTTCTTCTAGCACAAAATAATAAAAAAACCTAATAAAAAATAGAGGCATTTCCTCCCTCCCTTCCATCCCAAGCCCTTAAATGGCAGGGGGAGCAGGGTAAGCTTTGCCACAGGGCATCCTCATATCAAGGATGCTTAATTGCCTTGGAGTCTTCTAATCTAATATATGAACAAATACCAAACCCATTAATTGTGTTGATTTAAAACCCATTTCCCCTCTTTTCTTTCTGCTTCACCCTCCCCAAATCTCTTTACATATTCATCCTGTTGGTGACAAATCATCACTTGTGAAATTGGGTGATGTATTGACCTTTTTTGGGGTTGGGAGGCTGTGCCTTGCAGGGTGAGGGCTGCTTTAGGAGGAGTTTGGATGCCTTGGAGGTGGAGGGTGCTTTTTGCTGGGATGAGATGTGATCGAAAAACACTGTTGGATGTGGGACTTCTGGTCATCCCCATGTGGAAAGAGGCAAACCAGGCTGGATAACACCTTCCCTGGGAAGGGAAGAGGGGAGATGGCCCTTTTGAGTTATTTTCACACCCTTTAGTCTTCCTGCTGGTAACACAGCTTTTAATTAA